>CAXARX010000967.1:0-68995 GCA_963971425.1 Bryoerythrophyllum caledonicum
TGTGCGTCATTCTTGATGTTATGGCGTCCATCTTGAAGATGAGGTGCCCACGAAGATTTTTTATTCCGACGTCAAGAGGTGACACGCGACGCATCATGGAGGCCAGGACTTTTTTCGATGGATGGAGGACCAGCAGCAGTTCGGGGGTGTGCGCGCGCACACCTCCAGTCTACAGTTGTTTCATGAGGTGTTGTGCGAACTCCATGGGATCGGTGGGTAGGGTTTGGTTGCGGCAGCTAGGGTTTGGTTGTGGCGGCTAGGGTTTGGTTGCGGCGTCTAGGGTTTAGTTGTGGCGGTTAGGTTTTGGTTGCGGCGGCTAGGGTTTCAGGTAGTGTACTGATGTGCTATACTCAGGACTTAGTGCTATTCTATGAGATATCTCTTGACTTGAGTTTTGTGTGGTTTTGGTGTCAGTGTTTCAGTAGTACAAAACCTACACTCTCTAGTTGTTGACTGCTGTGTGAACATTAAACCTTTGTTGTAATTGCAATTTTAAACATACTCAAGTTCATGTTCTCATTTGTGTGCTCCACTATTGGTACTGCTCTCTATTGGAACTGTATCTGACTTTAATCATCTTGAACCTAACCCTGGAGTTCCCTCATATTCAGAATTGAAACGAAGCTTACCAAATTTGCAGAAATCTCCTCAATGTGCAAATGTCCTCCAATCTACACAGTACATACAAAGCTCACAGAAATTAGTGAATGAAGAAAAATGCACAAGGCCTTGAGGTTTCGAATGCAAGAGAGCTCACCTTACGAACTGGGAAGGGAAGAGACCTCTAGACTTGCATAGAAACCTTATATCCATGTTGGAACCTTGTGCCCCAAGTTTACTAGTCAAAGTTTGTTTCTCCTTTTGTTTAAACTTTTTACATATTATATTAAAATTTTGGGCTATATGTAATACGAAGATAATTAGGAGATTTTATCACATAGTTTACCATATAAATTTTATGCATGTGTTGCAGGTAAAGTGGGAAGAGTTGAAAAGCATGTTCAACAACAACGATGGAATGGTGACTAAATGTTGAACGCCATCAAGCACCAGTGCGTGTACCACTAACACCAGCAACGTATTTTGAGGTAAACATTTATTTATACAACTTTAATATTATGTATTGATTGAGCTTCTGTACTATGTTGTTTGTAGAATAACGATTATGTGGATGTACAAATCCTTTCTTTTATAGCGATTGTAATAAGTTCCAATGGTATTGTTAATAGCAAGTAGACAACATGGTTCATTTTCTTCCCTAAGTTCAGTGGATTCCCTTCGTTTCAATTCACTTGGATTCAAAAAATCGCATCACACATGATCTAGATTCGTTATCATCATGTCAGAAATTATATAAGTTCCATTTACACCAATGTTTAGGGATGCAAAAGAGGTGTAGCATATTTAACCCCTAAAGGATCAAGTGTCCAAAATGGGCTTTTTGAAAGTTCGGTCAAGTTCCTATGGTATCAATTTCCACCATTTCTCTTTGAAATTTTTTCTATAGAAAGTCATTACGAAGGCTTTAGTGGGAAAATAATTTTTACCTAAATTGGACATTTGATCAAAAAAATTTAGGGTTTTGAATTTCAAATGGGGAGAGCAGACAAGTCGAGCACGTCCAAAAACTTTTGCTAGGACACTCTGTTGAATGTGAGATTTTCAGTTCTTGCAAGTAATACAATTTCCCTTCATGTTGTCAAAATAAGTTCTTGTTTTTAGCGAAAAATAGCATACCAACCCATGTCAAACATTTCACACATTCTCACTCTGTGTTGGGCAAGGTACCAAAAAAACTTCTTGTTTTTCAATTAAAACCGTGATATCTTTTTATATTTCACTTTTTATTTTTCCACAACATTATGTGGTGTAAATGTTCTTATTGACGATTTTGATTATCAATCTAAAACATATTAAGTTCACAAAAAATTACACTGTGAATTAACAACTTCCAAACTTCCACTCCTTGCATAGTTGTTTTGAATATGCTACACCCATTCTCTACCTCTGAAAATTGGTGTACAAGGAACTAACATCATGCTTAACAAGATGGTTATGGATTTAGACCTTGTATAGTGCAAAATATTGACACCAAGTGAAGTCAAAGTCTGCTGATCCACTCCATGCAGGGAACAAAATGAACCATTTGCTTGACTTCAAACACTATAATTTTTCAATCCGTGCGGTCAAAGTTTATGAAAGTTTTTGAGTATGTTATTGAATAAGTCTTAATTGAGATCCTATGATCAAAAGTAGAGATAAAAGTTTTTGTTTCCTTTTTTGTTCATTGCGATGGAATCCAACAATTTTGAAGTGTTTTTGGTGTAAAACTGTCATTGTATCTTCAGGGTTAAAAACTCCGTGCAAGGAATTCATGCTCTACAAATTCTTAAATTTTTTATTTCAAAGTTGTTTTATCAGAAGGTCCAATATCATCATTATATTTTGAACTGTAAATATGCGTTTAGAAATATATTTTTTATCAGATGAATGGTGCTTTAAAGGTTAACAATTAGTACATGTATTTTGACTAATGTGCAGCCATAATGTTCCTATTTTTTGAATAGTGATAATGGAGAGCCGCACAATTCAAACTCCTTTGATACGGCCACACATCGAAAGGGACAATATGCCTTCTAATAGCTCTGTGGGGGCCCGATTAGTACGAGCAGCACGTGCAAGGCAAATTCAACAGAGATCTGTTGGGACCACAACATCTGAATTGGAAAGGGCAGTAGAATTGCTTTCAGATAGAGGAGATGTGGTGGGCTTAGCAACGAGGGAGCATGCATTCAAAAGTGGCATGGAATTGAATGGGTCAAAGTTGTTCCCATTCGAGGTGGCGGTGCGTATCACTAGGGTAGATGATGCATTGCATTGGACCGGAGAGATTGTAGGAGAACGCCTTGGCATGTGTGTGGGCTTGATCATTCGTTGGCATCGATCTTTACTACGTGTAGTGGCTGTAGAACCTGATATCACACGTGTCCATGGTGACATTGGATCACAGATAGCGCCTACACAAGTGATGGCCCCAGAATTTGATTTTCCTGAGTTCATCAACACACCAGGATCCACCCAGAGGTCTCGACGCAGTAGTCATGCTTCAAACACCATAGATGAAAATTCGCCGTTTTCCCAATCTACTCCCTCAAATATCCAAGATTTGCCCCATGTAGATGGATTTGCTTATGTTAGACCAGCACGTCGTCCATATTCTATGCAAAATAGGAGAAGGAGACATTCAAGGGAGCCATCATTGACAGAAGCTGCACCAGCTAAGGTATCGCTTACAAGCGTGCAAATTGCAATGGCACAAGGAGGATGCAAACGCAATTGTTTGAGAGACGTTCCAGCAAGGTATCTATTAGACATGCGATATAATGCATGGGGTAATGAGTTTTCAGTTCGAAGTACGTGGATGAGACAGATGCTGGTTTCTTTTTACACAAGGACGGAAGGAACTCGTCGAGACAAGTTTGTAACAAAGTTAGATGGGAAAGAAGTTTGCAATGCTTGCTACGCTCTTGGGGTTGGATATTCACAGAGGCGTTTTAAGCAATTGAAGAAGGACTGTCTAATATATGGAAGAGTGACATCGATTCACGGCAATACCCTTTCAGATCCGATAAGAGAGAGTTCTAGAATGTCAGCAGCAGAGGCTTGCTTTAAATCGTTTGTCGATGAAGCTGGTTGTCCTCAACCTCATCGTTGTATTCGTCGTAAGAGTGACAACGAAGTGGTGCCTCTCATTCTCCTTCCTATGAATACAACCAAATTTGATGTATTCAATTACGTCAACGAGGAGGTCAAGAGAATTTGTAATGGAGAAACCATTTCTATGAGTTCGTTCCGGAGGTTGTGGCGCATCAAGTATCCCCACGTTCAGGTACCTCCATTCTCGAGATTCTCAAAGTGTTATCATTGTTGGGAGTATAAATGTGCCATGGAGGGAACCACCAATGCGGATGCAAGGATAAAGATAAAGGAGTTGTTTATGTTGCATCTACGCAACCAGATGGAAGAACGTAGGCATTATTGGATATTCAAGAGGTCGTGTTATATTAGCCCTGAGTTGTACATGTGCATCATCGTGGATGGCATGGATCAAAACACGACCATGGTACCAAGGATGCGTCAGACTGTGAAGAACATTGAACACCGGTTTGTGAAGACCCATCTGTGTGGTGCTCTTGTACATGGGATTGGTTTATATTGCGACGTGTGGTTCGGGGCTCACTACAAACACGATAGCAACCAAGTCGTGAGTACATTGTTGTACGTGATAGGCGATGTGCTGCGGAGGAGGGGCTTTTTACCACCAACATTGCGGATTCAGGCGGACAACTGCACGCGTGAGAACAAAAACATTTATATGTTTGCTCTATGTGCTACATTGGTGGGATTGGGGTTTTTTCAGGAGGTGGAACTATCTTTTCTTATAGTGGGCCATACACACGAAGATATTGATCAACGCTTCAGTTGTATATCAAATACGTTGAAGAGGTCGGACGTGGATTCGTTGAAGGAAATGATGAGTCTTATAGAACGAGGAACATCCCCTACGGAGGCATTTGTTAGCGCCCGGCTGCTAGAGAATGTATGGGATTGGAAATTGTTCATTACTCCTCACTTACTGACAGGTCAGGATTCATTGGTGGGCATAACATTTCCGCACCACATGCGATTCTATTTGGACAATCGAGAAGGGACTCGTGAGGTTCGAGTACAACACAAGCATTATTGCAAGGATCCATGGAGACCGGAGGCAGGGACGAAATCTTTGAGGTCGTTGCCAAGTAGGGATGAGCGACCAGCGTTTGCGGAAGTATTTGGAGCGGACGAACGGGAGTTGAAGGCATTGGATGACTTCATTGTATATAAAGAAAGGTGCATTCAAAGGTTGCAGCATGAGGACAAGAATCGTGAGGCAAAAGTAGAGGCTGAAAGATTGAAACTCTATTTAGCTGAATTTCCACACAAAGACCGTAGCAATGAACATCGTTCTTCACCGTTTTGGCCTTCAGAGTTCTCCAACACCGGACCTACAGGGAGCGCATCCTTGGATGTAATGGATGGTGCAAGTGAAGAAAATCGCGAGATAGATGTCGTAGAGCAAGTAGTGGCCATGCTTCCAAATGCCGAGGCTCGAGGATACTTTGGTCCTCGTAGAGGAAGACCCTCTAATCAAGCAGTGCGTAGGGCACAACAAACAGAGCCCAACTATGTTGAGGAACGCGCCGAAGAAGGAGCAATGTATGAAGGTAATCACGACCCATTTCCACCATTTAATCCACAATCTGATATCCGTTGTGGACAGTTTGTAGCCTTGAGTGTTGATCGAGCAGAGATAGAAGGCGGTGTACCATTCTATGTGGGAAAAGTGATTGAGGAAGGAAAAAACCGATGGAGACTTAAGATAAAGGTTTGTTGGTATTGGCCCATCATCCAAAGGGGGGTTGCTGATGGACATGGATCTTCTGCACAACGGTATTCAAATTGCATGGATTCATTCTGGGAGCCATCTGGAGAGAGCCATAGTTGGGTAGAGAAAGATGCATGCATTTTTTCATGGGTAGACACACTGGAAAGAACCATGTCTGGGGCCAGCGGGTGGAGAAAGCGCAATGTATTTGGAGTGCAAGTTGAAAGCAGGATTCACATTCTTCAATCGGTAAAGGCTCACATCCTACAATATATTGCAATGCAAACCGAAGCTATCGATGACGACCGTTTGCAAGCAGCCCTAAATTCTGTGGAGTAGATAGTGTGCCTTTATGAGAGTATACTAGTTGTGTATGGTAATTGATATATAGTGTATTTGTAAAAGTAGTATATTCTAAGGGTGATGTAAGACGTTATGTCATTAATCCTATAGAGTAAAGGTAATTTTACTATTGGTGCTAAGTCCAGTTGTAGAAGAATCTATATTTAATTTCCACCATTGTATGCATTATATACTACGTAGAATATCTTTTAATCAAGTGCCAACCCTTGCATAAACTATGTTTTTCTGTGATTACGCTGGTTTGTATACTACAATCCTTCAAATCTAACTTTGAAATATTGTGAAACTATATTAAATACAGATTTATCTAGTATTAACGAGGGGCCACCAAAAATTAGTTGAAAATGCCAAAAAACCGCTTCCAATATTAACAATCATGATTGTACGTAATATTGTTGTAGAAGCTCAATTTTTTTCTTTGGAAATCATTTTTTTTCATTGATTTTTAATTTTTTTTGCAATTTTGCAACTTTTGTTCGCAATGGCCGCCGTTGTACCCAAGTGCACTTTTAAATGGCCAAGTGCATAATTGCTTAATTGCGTGTTTATACACAAAATTTGACACCAAAAACTTGACACTGAACGCAAGGAAAAAATGAACCATTTGATTGACTTGAAACACTATTGACCCTTCAATCCGTGCAGTCCAAGTTTATGAAATTTTGTGAGTATGGAACTGAATCAGTCGTATTTGATATCCTACGATCAAATCATTTCAAAGTTTTCGTTTCCTTCTATATTCATTGCACTAGAATCCAACTATCTTGAAGTGTTTTTGGTGTGGAACTATCATGGTAGCTTCGGGTTTAAAATAAGTGCGAAACGACGACATCAAACTGAACAGCTTATTAATCAGAGGAGAATATTTCTCATAGCATAAAAATCCAAATGGTGAAGTCCAAGTGATATAAGTATTTATATATCACGTTTTCCAATTAAAAAAACACCAAAAGTAAATATTGCGGGAAAATTCTCTTTTCAGACCTAACCCAACAATATGCGAAATTGATTGTTAAATTCAAGAATCTACACTAAAGACTGGACGTAAGGAGTAAAATCGGATTTTCATCAAGGAACGCGAACACTCAATCGATGATTTCATGTTTTATTCACACCAGCACTCAGATCCAATGTAAATCAGATTACAAATACAACCCATCAGCCCAGTTGCAGGCTCTAATGCGGCCGAAGGCTCCGACCCTACTTGTGCCCAAGGGAAACCTCAAATAATCATTTGCACTTCAGGCAGTGAAGTCACCGACTCAGTCATGGCTCGCCACATATGAGTCCCATATCCCGTCTCATCCACAAATTCAGCCAATCAATCGTTATTCTCTCACTACGACCACTACTCTCCCTCTCTCACTGAATCAACCTGGAGGCAACTGCTCCTGATGCTCCTTCTCCCCACCAACGGAGAACGGGTTGGTTGTGGGGCCTCATGGCCGGGACTATTGTCAACCCCTTCGACCACCGACAACATACACCGCATCCACGCGGCCCCATTGACCCAGGATCAAGATTATTCACCCCCGCTACGTCCTACCAATCCCGACCGTCCGTCAGATTCCGACCCCCTCCATGGCGTCTTTACTGACTCCACCCAGGTAATGTCAGTCAATGCCTGCTCAGCATCTCCCGACGCCCAACGCCATGCCTCCGGCCCATGGGACCACCCAATCTATGGTATGCTCCTCAACCAGACCATAGCCACTGCGCACGGATTATTCCCAACTATCTTACCAGCTTTACCGTGAGCATATCGCTGTACCCACCACTCACGCAAGCCGCCGACGTCCCGCCGACGGGGTACACATGGACCACGTCACTCTGAAATCGAATCACCCCTACCAACTACAACTCTCAATATCCAAGACCTACGAAAACCCCAACTCCAAATCCTAAAACTCGTACGCGCGCTTAATTCGACCTGGCTTGACGAGTTCGAACACGAACTTAAGTCTGTCTTACCCACACGCCCTTGGACGGGATGTTGTTCTGCACCACGAAGAACATGTAGTACGCCGGAGGCAGCGCGTTCGCGCTGTTCACGGCGGTGCACTGCGTCGACCAACCCGTCCCCGCCCTCACGGGCGTGCTCGCCTTCAACTTCGCCTGCCGCTGACCCTGCGAGTACGAGTGCGTCGAGTACGGCGAGCTGTTCATCACGCAATCCACGCCGCCGACGCGGGTGCCAATCTTAAACGTCACCGTGAACACCTGGTTGTACTTCACCGTCTGGGGATACCCCTGGATCGCCGGCCGCACTCCGTTGAACCTGCACAATTACCGACACCCATGTCTTCACTTAACTTCGGTCCATGTCTTAATCAACTTCGTACATCCGCTACCGACTTGCTGCTTATTCATACTGTCACAGCACATGAACCCACATGTATATTGCGGTGACTCTCACCAGTCGACGGGCCACGACAAACCACGCTCTCAGGTTAGATCAAAGTCACATGCATGCACGTCATCACACTGTACGTATTCACCAATGCATGTCCAAATCTACATCGCAAGCATGCAGCTACCAAGCTGACCTATGATCAGTGACACATATGACAGAGTAATCATGAGGCACGTACCCGGCGCCCAGGTACGGCGGGGAGAACGCCTCCACTCGCAGCTCCGTCGGGAACTCCCTGTTGTACGTGTAGAACTGGTGCGTGTTGCTGCCCGCCACCATCACGCGCCCGTCCGACAGCAGGTTCGCAGTCGAGTGGTACATACGCGCGACGTTCGTCTTCGCCTGCACCGTGAACCTCCCGTTCGCCGGGTTGTAGATCACGGGGTTCAGCGCCGGGTTCCCAGCCTTGCGCCAACCCTGGAACCCATTCTGCGCGCCGTTGATGATCAGCACCTCGCCGTTCGGCAGGTTGATCATGTCGCCCATAGTCCGCCGGATCGGCATCTGAGACATCGCCCACCGGGCAGCCCCCGACGTGATCACCAACCGCCCGCAGCTCGCGTCCGCCGCCGCGCCGACGTTGTTCGACTTCGCCGCGCCGCCCGCAGCACCGCCGCACACCATCACCTCCGCCATCCCGAAACCAGACTCCCACTTCAACGGCAGCAGCGTCGACGACCCCGCCGATGGGTAGTTGCGGTTCGGCCCGGGAATGTCAGGGAACGTGCGCACGATCTTCTGCGTGTTCCAGTTCACCTGGACCGACTTCCGCCCCGCGAAGATATACACGTCGCCGTTCGGCAGGAGGATCACGTACGGGTACAGCGTGTCGTCACCGCCCAGAATCCCCACGTTGTAAGACCCCTCACCCGCCCTACGCTTCGGGTAGAACTCGTAGTTCTGACCATCACGGCCCCCCACGATGATCTGCCGCGCGCCGCTCGGCAGCAGCGTGTTTGATGCGTACCACCTCCCATTTGTCAGCCGGTCGCCCGTCTCCACCCAGTCGCACCGCCCCCCGGCGCCGCACGGATCCAGCTTCCGGATCACCTTGTTGCCCTCGAAGTCGCCACCCGTCTGCACCAGCTGCCCATTGTAGAAGAACGCACCCGACGAGCACCACGTGTCCGTGAAGATGTATAGTGGCCGCACGCCACCGCCGTACGGGTTGAACATCACCGAGTGCGCGTAGCAATCCTTCTTCGACACTCGCTCCGCGGGCTGATTCCGGCACCGCCCCCCCGGCAGTTTGATAGCCGACGGTCCGATGTTCGTGCGGTCAAGCAAGATCACCTGGTCGTAGTGCGTCACCGCCGAGTGCATCGAAGAGATTCCCGCGTTCCTGCTCAGCTCTGCCCACTGCGCCTCCGTCACGGGCAAGACCATCATTGCCGCCACCATCGCCAATGCCACCATCGACGCCACCAGGGACGTCGCCATTCCTCCGGCCCTCGCCATCAACAGACACCTATCCCAATCGCACTGCCCCTTCCCCGACCTCCTCGCTCTCAACCTCCAATACCAACTACAGTGCTCGTGTTGTTCGACCCTGCCTCCCAGACTGATTCACTCACTGGTGTAATCAGTGATTGATTACGCACTTGTCTATCAGGAGTTGCACTTCTGGTAGTGCTCCTTATGTACCCTCACTATTTCACTATGACCGATTAACAACAAGCTGCAGATTAAGATTGTGATCTCGCCCTGCAGGTTGCACACTGACCTCTGCCCCGGCATTACAGAGTGCTTGGAGGCTGTTTATGTAGCGTTCAGGGACCGGCATTTTAACATTATTCTACTCTTCTTCTGCGTGTGGCGAGTTGGTGGGATTGCTATTTTGTAGCAAATTAGTGGGGTTGCTATTTTTAACTCTTGCGCCCGAATAAGCTTTGGATGAGCTGGTGCATATGAGTAAGATTCCGGAATCCTTCCGTTGCGGAAGTCCCTGCTCGTTGAGTCCGTTTTTGGTTCGTCGTGGACTTTTGGGGCAGTTGTTGGCCTCGTTGAAGCGGTAAACGTTCTGGCGCGCTGCGTGTGTTGTTCTAAATCCCTTTGCAAGTAGAGGTTAATTTGCTTTTTTGTGCCAAGCAACTAAAAGAAACGGTGAGCGCGTTGTGCGAAACAGTGCGCTTATTGTGCGAAACAGTGAGCACATTGTGAGAAGTGGCGGGATCGAAGTTGATGGACTTAGCTGGAATGATGGTATGAGTTGACTTGATTGTATACCAAAAATGGCAATCCATACCAGATGTCGTCATTGTTACATTTCCTCGCTGATCGTCTTAAACGAAGTACCCTTCCTGTATACGAAGTATGGTACGAAGTAGAAGAAGAAGAAGAAAGTTACGAAGAAGAAGAAGAATGGTACATAGATGAAGAAGTTGAATGGTACGAAGAAGAAGAACGGTGCGAAGAAGAAGAACAGTGCGAAGAAGAATGGTACTGGGAGTGGTTTGACATTAAGTGTCACGATGTGCTCGAATGAAAGTAAGTTTCAATTTAGAGTGTGTCATATACTGAGGATAATAGCAGTAAAGGCTGAGAGCATGCCCACCGGTGCTCAAACCCGGTGGGCATTCAATGCATTTGCATTGAATAGTGGCGGGGCCCAGCCACCGGGCGGCCTGCCACCCTTCTTCCGCACACTCCGTTGATGTTTGAGCAGCGGGCCCGGTGGCTGTAGCCCAGTGTCCACTGATTGGTTGCATTCATTGCAAACATTCTATATTCTCGCATCTTGGGTGGTGCAGCCTATAGGATTCTTCTGGGTATACGGTTCAATTGTGAGCCGGTGGGGCTTCCTCTTGAGTTCTCACCCTGCATATCACAAATAACTCCACACCACCGCAGCAGGGAGCTCTGAGCGAGCCTAAGCGGTGGAGAACCTTCACAACAAAATTATATTATATTATATTATGTATCTATAATTGATTTATTTTAAAAAAAATTGTACCCACGAATTTACTAAAGGTGCCAGATAATAATACCTTTAGTGTGAGCCACATTGACGCCTCGGTTGAAATTTAGTGTTTTCGTTCATATTTAGTACTGCCAACTCTAAAGACCATATTTAGTGTAGTGAGGGGGTGCGACTGGTGGTCTTGCGATTAGTGGAGATCAACGCAGAAATCGGTGCTGCAGTATTCATGCTTTTGTCTTGTTTCTGAACTCTTTATGAGATTGGCACTGTATTGGTGTCCCAAATACTGTCTGGTGTGGAGAAAAGGGCTTCGACGGCGTGATTGAGGTCAACGGGTTTATTATCCTGTCAGCGAAGTTCGTATGATTACACTTCTTCCGAAGAGTGAGGAAGTTGTATCCAGTAGAGTTTTCGTGAAACTATGGAATTTTGCGGGTGGCCACCTGCCCAGGGCGAACTGACCCCCTCGTTGGAGAGCCCCAACGAAAGGGGCCAGCCCTGGCAGCTCATCCATCCAGCCTGGGCCACGAGAATTGACCCCCTCACTTGTCCTTACCTCTGGGGG
The DNA here is from genome assembly GCA_963971425.1 of Bryoerythrophyllum caledonicum. NCBI lineage: Eukaryota > Viridiplantae > Streptophyta > Bryopsida > Pottiales > Pottiaceae > Bryoerythrophyllum > Bryoerythrophyllum caledonicum. The sequence goes on from CAXARX010000967.1 coordinate 11,687, forward strand.
CCACAAGGTGGTGGGGCCAAACCTGGCCCCTATTTTGTTTTTGAATGGGGCCCTATTTATAACAAGAGAGGGTTGTCTAGGATAAACAATGACTATAGGCCTCAAATTTGTCCAAAAAAATCCAAATAAAGCCTCTGGACCCTCCAAAATAAGAGGGCCAGAAAAATGACCCCACGCAATTAAGACGGGGCCCACCTCAGGTAAGGACGAGTGAGGGGTCAATTCTCCCTGGCCTGCAGCTCGCGGCACGGTGCCCGAAGTCTCCAATCCCCTCCCCCGGTTTCTCTCCCAAGCCCGGTTTTTGTGAGTCGGGCACGACCTCACTTGCCCCCCCCTTTGCCAGTTGTTTCACCCACCCGCCCGCAATACCCGTACGCGCCCGCACCAGCTGCTTTCCCGCCGCAGCTGGGACCCAACGGGCGTTCCCTCGCCCCCTGTAGCCGTGGCTCGCCCCCCATGCCGCACGATGATGTGCACAGAGACTTGCACACAAAAACTTGGGTGCTTGTGATCGCAAGAGGTGAAACATTTGCATGTGCACAACATCCGTCATTGTCGATCAGGTAATACTTAACCTTTTCTTTTGTTTTTTTCCACCAAAACTATCCATTTTGATACATTTTTGTTATTTGATATTAGGGTTTTTTGGCATGACTAGTCACTCAAAATTGCATGATTTTTTTGCAACAAGAATTGTGAGTGACTATTTTCAGGGTGTAGGGTTTGTTTTTGATATTGCAATATGAGAGGGTGTGACTTTTTTTGGGTTCTTATGATGGTGTATGGTATTTTAATGGGAGAGGTGAGGTGGTTTAAGTATGCTTTGTTGAGGTAGAAGTAGGGCCTGAAGGAGATTCTATGAGAGTGATAAATTATGCAGAAACATCGAAAAAAGAGTGATGGCTGAGGAGTAGCTCCACAAAACCAGGTGAGGAGAGGCTTGGTGGTAGTCACTTCTGCTTCATGTCTGTAGTGAGAGCTGTTGGGCCTCACCACCAACCGCGAACATGTTTGCTTTGTGACTACCGATGTTTCTAGTGGCATTAGTGTTGGAAAGGGGTCTTAGATCTAGATCTAGATTATGAATTGCACAAGGAGATGTTTTGGATCTAGTTAGTAGAGGAAAGGAAAATTTGAGGCGAGCACCTTGTGTTGAACCATACTCACTAGATCCAACTCAAACTTGCACAATGTCATCTTCTAGATTTAGATCTACTGTTGGAAGAAACTAGAAACATCATTGCCAAAACGCCTCTCCAAGCCTGGCAACAGAATAGAAGATGCACAACAGCAACATGCAAATGTTATGAACGGCGCCTCACCATCAAACAACTGTTTCAACTAAGTTTCTATCTCTTCTTTCCACAACTCTACTTGTGACTTACGTTTTTGAAATTCATATATGTGGTGTACTTCCATATAATAGCCCACAAGGTCACAAGGCAAGGTTGCACAGACCAGGCCGTAGCGAAGCAGTTAAAACTAGACTAGGTCTACACACCCTAGAAGGCATTCCCTCTCGACGAACAGGACATACGCACACAACAGTCAACCTCTCTAGAAGGACGCAAGATCAAACAGGGAAAGAGCTGCAAACTCTGCAGACAAACAAAGTGTGAAGGAACGAGGACCAGGCAACACCCGAGAAGTACAAGAGACACATCCACCAATAGCACGACCGGCGAGAACAGGTAAATTCACACAGAGCTCGAAGGAACAAGGACCCGGCAACACTCAAGAAGTTCAAGAGACACATACTTCAATAGCGTGCCCGGCGAGAACGGGAATACAAAACTCAAGTGTGTAAAGACTCAACAACATTCAAGAGACACACTCTTCAATAGTGTGCAAGGCGTATACAAATATATTCAAGTACTATCCAGCTACAGCCGCCCTCCACTGCATCGAAAGGCGACAAGTCATATCTCCGGCTCCCCATGATACCACCTGCTTTCACCAGCTATCGCCTACTCTCGCCTGCTCGGCATACAAATCTTCTGTAGTCTGGACCGATGCAGACCCTCCACCGACACCACCTCCATGGACCAAGTTGTGCCGAATTCCACCCTGGAGGCAACAGAAGCCCGACACCCTACAACAAACAACGAAAAAGGTAAGTACACTAAACCTCAAACTAATCTCTCATTGCATCATGAATGCAATCCTTATGTACACAGGGCCTAAGAAAGACCAAATAAGAATACAAGACCAACACTCAATCCTCAAGATAGGCCACAACACCAACAACAAAAAATTGCAAGCTGGCTGCAAGAGCCCCCCCCACAAGAACTCACGACAAGATACATTCGCAAGATTCGTCAATCCAAGATCAGCAAAGCGAAAGGGATGCCACCAACGGCAAAGAAGAAAAAACAAGAGGACTGAAGAACCCACAACAAAGAGCGTCGCCTTCCAGGTAAGTATTCCTCAACTCTTCCCAGCTCTCCTCCACATTCTGACAAATGAATTCAACCTGCTAGCAGATGAGACAGCTGCAAGAAACAGAAAAAAGACGGATCCAAAACATGATGTTATGAAGGAAAGAAAAAAACACCTACGGAAGATCAAGGGACAGAAGCAACAGTCCAACAAACAGCAACAAAGAACCAAAACGCGTAGAAGGCAGGTAAGCTCAAACCATCCAAAACTCGCACTAAAATGTTGTATGTCTTCCCAGGATCTAGTCCCAACATCAAGAGAAGTCTTAGGAGGGAGACGTACCAAACAGGCCAGTTGCCACCCGAAACCGCACTTCCAACAAAGCTCCTCCCAACAGCTACCAAAAAATCCTATTCGCCAAGTTCACCTGGACGTTCGTAAAACTGGAATCAAGAGCAACCAGGAAAAATTGAAGGACATGTGCAAGCTCTCCTTCCAGGCCGACGCATCTATGTCCAATCTATATGGAGGAATTGTTCTCGGGCTTTGCACAGCCCACAGACTTGAAAAACTTTTACATGACATGATCTGGGCCGAAAGTAAAAGGACGAAGGGGAGTACCTTCCACCACAGAAATCAATCTTCATCAACAAGACGACGACAACAAACAACAACGGAAAACGACGTCATTAATGAGGTAAGCTCCCTAACCCGCATTTCCTTTCACCACCCTAACAAAGTATTACCTTGGAGTATGTGTATAGTAAATCTCAAGCAAAAGCACAAGGGGAGGTGCTCCAGTGGTCGAACATACAAAAACAGACAAGCTAAAGTATCAAACAACTGTTTAAATAGCACCTTTGCCAGCCACGACCCCACGATGTCCTACGACAAGCCATTTTCGCCAAAAGACAAGGTGTCACTTGGCGCCATCCATGTGATACACCAAATTCAACGCAAAGGAGCCTAGCAACTACTATTTTCAACTAACGACCACAGATCAACTCAAGCATCAAAAAACCCTAAAGCAAAGATGGTGCAGGAGCGGCGCCTCGCTTCCCCCCACGACTGACCCAGCAAAACCCTACACCCAGCAAGTAAGTGTATACACTCATCACACAAACTCTACCGCTCATCCTCCCACCTCGCCTCTCATTACTTAGACCTCCTGCGACATCACTATAGTGGCCGAGCGAAGAAGATAGAGAAGAGTAGATCTCATGTGAGTAGGCTAGAAATATCTTACCTTAGCAAGACACACGTTGCACCGCTCTAGAGTTGCACCCAGCCTGCTGCACCACTCTACTACAGAATTCAGCCCGCCGCACTTAGATATATCCCAGCCTTCCGATGGTGCCCAAGTAGGTGGAATGCTCAACACCAAGCCGATCATCATGACGGTGCCCTCGTGGACGGAGCACTGCCGCCAACAGAAGGAATTTCCGCGGCCCACATCGACGAGGAGGGAGATCAACAGAAGTGCAACTTTCTCGAAGATCAATTTCGTACAAGGCACGACGCGACAGAAGTAGGAGAAGCACTGCCGCCCCTGGAGGGAGCCCTTGTACTCACAAGCACGCAGATCACAGAAGAGCTAAAACCTAGAAACCCTCCGCATTGCAGCAACCCTCCACACCGCAGCAACCCTGTCAGGACCTCCGAGTCTCCTTCGCGGCGACCTCCCCAAGTCACAACGTCAGAGTTTTGCGGGTCTCTCCCATGTCGAACCCCCCCCGCACCACAACATCCCTTCCAAGTCTCCCTCACGGCGCAGTCATTCGTTACTTCAACACATCCTCCCGAGCTTCAACAATCCGAAGCGACACAAAACCCAGAAGAGCCACAGCTCGCAAATACACCAACTACAGCACCGACACACGACGCGAAGACACAAGGCCTCCCCCTCCAGCGTAACCCGCATGCTCTGACCTGGCCTCTCCGGCAACTGCAGCCCCTCGCAGCGCAAAGACTTCCCCTGTCAACGTTGGACCCGCTCCTGAACGCCGAGGACCTGCAACCAGAACTGCTGCAGAAGAGCGCCGTTGGAGGGAGACGTTGCAGACGACAATATGCCCCTCCACCACATATATTAAAAAATCCTTCCATGCACCCAATAAACAACATAACCGCACACAAACATAGAAAGTACACTGACTCTAACAACATAAGCAAACAATATATGTCATACCTATGCCATTGGCCCTACAATAACACCACCTACACCAAATGGCTCCCGCAAAGAAATCTTTTCCCTTGGCACAACCCAAACGCTTCCTTACATAACACCGAAATCCTCACACAATACTACCTTAGAACTCAAAACAGTTATTACTTGAATATCATACAATTACACCACCCCCAAGCACAACCTCGAGATAGAAGATTTGTCACGCCACCTCTTATTATCCTCCTCCTCAACATCTTCACAACCGAATGCAACCCCGAAACTGACATCCTCGCACAAACAAATACAATCAAAATACAACGAGATAATGCCCACATATACGAAGGTAATGGTAGACACCTGATAACCATACGACTTGCTAGACTATTGTGAGCCGCAAAAACAGCTCACGGTGACCAATGGACCACACATCATGCGTGTTAAGGTTAACAAGTAGTAGAAATGGGTTATCCCATTGGATTAGTTCATGATTTTTGATCAAGATGGCTAAATAGCCTTTCCATGCACTAATTCTTTAAATAGGGGCCACATTGTGGCAACCAAGGATTTTATGAAGTTAACCAAAAAAAAAATAGAAAAAAAAAATAGAGGAAAGGTTGGAAAAGAAAATAAAAATAGAAAGGAATTAGAATTAGAAGTGGTGGAGAAGAATTTACTTTCTACCGAGTCGGGGACCGCAATTAGCCATAGTGAGGAAACCACCGAAAAAATTAGAAGAAGAAGAAGAATGATGGTGAGGAGAAAAAGAAAAGAATGAGGCTCAAAAAGCCCTCTAAAAAATAGTCAAAGGGGTCCAAAAGAATTGGGGCAAAACCCTCACCAATCACTAGGTAAATTAGTCATTACCTCACTCAAGGGGAATTCAAAGTAGGTGGAAGTAGTTAGATTTAGCATCCTTGAATTTAGATAGATAGTTCACTTATTGGTGATCATGCACACACCATGTGGTATAAGGTTAAAGTAGGAGATTTAAATATTCCTTGGTTAGTGGGACACCCACTTTTGTTAATGCAAGGGTGGCACGGAATTAAGTAGATATAGGTTAATGGTTTTTTTATGGAGAAGGTCATTTATGGAGGAAGGAAAAGGCGGCAGGAAACCACCTTGGAAACGCAAAAGGAGCCAAGGGCTTGGGGGATACCCCTGGAGAGAGGCTCATTCATGCAAGGACTGTGTAGGAGAGGGTGTGGGAATGTAGGAGCGTGGACTGGAGAAGAGCCGGAAGCCCCGGCCGTTGAATGGAATTTTGTTTTAGTAGACAGTAGCGAATTCGAGAGAAATTAGGTAACATCACAAGGGGAGGAAGAACACGATCATGAGCAACAGCACAAGGGGAGGAAGAACACGATCACGAGCAACAACACAAGGGCGAGGAAGAACACGATCAAGAGCAACAGCACAAGGGCGAGGAAGAACATGATCAAGAGCAACACCACGAGGCGAGGAAGAACACAATCAAGAGCAACAGCACAAGGCGAGGAAGAACACGATCACGAGCACAACACAAGGGCGAGGAAGAATACGATCAAGAGCAACAACACAAGGCGAGGAAGAACACGATCAAGAGCAACACCACGAGGCGAGGAAAAACACGATCAAGAGCAACCCCATGAGGCAAGGAAGAACACGTAAAGATGGAAATTTGGCGTAGAGATCTGTCGGACTTTACGAGTATAAAAATGTGGACTTTACCAGAACATATTTATGTGGTATGAACAAGACGTTGTAACGAGCTTATCTTTCATTTTGGGTATCTAGACGGGTTGGCAGAGAATAATGATGATGAAATTCAAGCATAAGAGAGAAATCTCTATGGACACAACTCACGGTACGAACATCCCTAACTACCTTCTCTGGTCTCTACTTGTATTTCATGACTGGAATCACGGAATTCCGATTGCTTGGTGCTTTCAAGTTGATACACAGAAGAGGATTTGACGATGTGGTTAAAAACTTTACGGCGCCATATTGAAAAATATATGCCACAATTCTTATCTTCATGTTTCATGACTGACCATGCTGCGGAGATCCGGAACGCTATTAAACGTGTTTGGCTGGAAGATAATGTTCCCATCTACTTGTGTGCGTTCCACATTATCAAGAATTGGAAGAATCATATCTTGCTCAAGGTTCCAAATGTGGGAAACTTAAGAGATCTCGTGTACAAAGCTCTCCACCATTTTTTGTACTTAAAGATTGAGTACAAAGAAGAGGAATTGGATTTCTTGGAACGGGCAAAGACGATTGGTGAAACTCTATTCCAATACCTCTACTTGGATAAATTTCAAAAGTACTTCAACACATATTAAAATCATCAAGGTATATGTACTCTCCTTGATCCTTTCTAGTTTGCATTTTTTGTAATTCAATAATTCACTTAGATGTAGAAAGCCAAGAATGACTATGATGTCAATATATGTCCTCTATGTGTTGTGTTTATATTGTTCCACGATTTTACCTCATTGGTCATTGTCGACATCATCATTCAAATCAAAATACTCAATCTAGTATTGAAGGTTATCATGGAGCTCTGAAACGGTGGATGTTGCTTGATAATCGAGATAGGGGGGGATAAGATTGGATTTCATAGTATGGCGATTGACAAACTCCGTTGTTAACCACTACTTGTAAATGCAAGGGCAAAAGATAAACGGTTATATTCCAAACAAATCTATTGAAGGGATTGTAGAGAGAGAAATTGAACGAGCGAAGACAACTCCTCTTGAAGATGTCCTACCACTGAAAGAAGGGGATTTACTATGGGAAGTAAAATCGCAATAGGTTGAAAATCGTTCGTATGACATTTGCGAACCATTCACTTCGTATGCTTGTTGCTCATGTGAATGGAGTATACGGGGGAATATATGTAAGTGTGGGAGTCTAAAACTCCCAATTGGTTGCTCCTACAAAAAAAATAGGTAAAATAGGGCTTTTAGTTGTAATTAACTAGAAAAGTAGTTGATGTTGTGTAGAATTAGATTAGATAGCAGATAGTGAAAACATGGAAATGCTTAAGTAGTTAATTAGCGTTATAGTGGTGATAAAACCGGATTTTAAAAATCACTAGTTTAGTCCCGGAAAACAATTTTAAAGAGTCCTGGAAGAGATTCCTGGATGTAATTCTATAATCAACACTTAACCTAAATTAAATAGTTAAATTTAAAAGGTAGTTAGAAGTAGTTTAGTTCTTTCCTCTATTCTTCGAAAGATATTTGAAGCAAAAGACAACCGGGACATCTTACCGGCGGCCCGGAAGAAGCTAGAGCTAGTGGCCAAGTTGAAGAGGGATCTTCAGGCCCTTAGAAAGAGATCCACGACTCGAAGGCTAAGTCCCAAGAGACTATCATGATGTTAACCAAGATGCTTGCTGCGCGACCAAGTACCAGCACATTGTTGCAAGACCGGAGTCCACCCCGGGAGAAGAGGAAATTGGTCTATTCGAAATCTCCCTCTTCACAGGAGGATGATCCACCCACTCAAACACCGGTGAGTCGGGTGGATTCCCTAGCCTCCAAGGAGTGGAGCATGAAGGTCTATGAGAGAAAACGAAGCCTCCCGATAAATTTTACCAGGAAGAAACCGATTGACCTCTGGTCCTCCCCTCGGAGTCCTTGGTGGAGTCCTCTGTGGCTATACTAATTGATCTCAAGGAGACTCCGCATGTATCTATAGATACACCCAACCTTCCGGTGGATATTCCTACTCCACCGGTAGCCCTTCCGGTGAATATTTCCAATCTACCGGTAGACCTCCCGGTTGAGACATCCGACCTTCCGGTGGATTCTCTCGACCATGTAGGTACTTCCAACCGTAGTGACAATCCCTATATGTATCAATCGGAAGAGTCTTCCGGTTGAGCCTTTGTTATATGTTATGTGTTATTGTTGATTTATCCGACCGGTTGGTGGGATATTGTTTTAAGTTGCTAGATTTAAACTCTAGGGTGAGAGTAGTGATGTTGATGGGGCCCCATTGCGCACCCGATGACTACCACTTGAGCGATTTCTCCAACTACTTACTTTTGTTAGGGAAACGTTCACGAGTCCCGGACCGGGAGTTTTCCGGTTTACCGGTCTATCAGTAATCAGCTGGTGACTACGCTACCCTTGATTTTTCGATCTAGATGTCATTTTGTCCTTTTGTGGATCTACTTTAGGAGGGTAGCTATTGACTTTAGTGCACTCTCTAGATGCCATTTTTAGCTTTTGGGGATCTAGTTTTGGAGGGTAACTAGTTGCCTTTGTGTACTTAAAGGAGCCTTGGGCCCTTGTGTTAAGTACTCCTCTTTGTTGATTTGCTCGTGTCTTGCCTTTATTGTTTGTGTCTAAAGCCTCTGTTGAGCTTGAGTGAGTAGACCGAAAGAGAATTGAATCCTCCTTGTGTGTCTTTGCTAGGTGTGCAAGGTTGTGACTTATTGTGTGTTATGTCATTGAGTGTGAGTAGAGACTTTTCGAGGGTGTAGGATATTCATGTTAGATAGATGGAGTGAGATCCGGGATCTATGCTCCAGATCCTTGACCGGTGGAACCGCAAAGAATTGTTTTGCCGGAGGGATCCGGGAAGCCCACAGCTATTTATGATAGCCTCCCTTAAGTAAGAAGTGTTTGGATTGGTGGAGAGGGGGGATGATTTCCCCCCTCTTGGTATAGCGGGAAAGATTCCGACTAAGCCTGAGTCCGGAGAATTCTGGGGTTTCTACCCTTGGAGTGGACGAGTTCCGACGATCCCCGTGGAAGGTTGTTTTGCTCATAGGATTTCTTAGCACTAGCTTGTTGTAAGTCTTGTATGTTCTTTGTTTGATTTATTGGGTGTGATTGTAGTTGGAATCCGGGCTTGCGTGACCGGTTTACCTGGACAAGTTTCCGGTAGATTGTGAAGACCGATAAACCGGCTGCTACATTTTTAACTCTTTCAAGGTGTAGGATTAGATTGTAAATATTATGGCCTTTGGAGTGCGAGAACGGAAGGCAGTGACTTTCCGGGCACTGGAAAAACTTACCGGAAAACTACTCTGACGTTCAACAGAGTTTAACTGAAACACTTGTGGTTACTTGTTACCGATTTCTAAGGTACTCGGGAAGCCATCCTCCAGGATGTGCTAAGATATTAAGTGTGAAGTGTTGTCAAGATTTAAAGTGTTTGATGCACGATAAAAATCCCTGGAAACGATCTGGTTAGGTGGGCTTGCTTAAGGTTAATTTCGATTAACTTTGAGAATTACGAACCACTAGACTACGACAGTCTTCGTGTACTTGCTGTACCAACAAAGCCCTTAGAATTTGGCCTGAGAACTATGCGCCTAGTCCTGTCCGGCCACACCTAAAATAGAAGGTAGTTCTTCTAATCAAACCATGCTGTTCAATGTCCAACTCGATCATATTCCAAAGCAAAACGAGTTGGGGGAAGTGCTCCATGTTGTAGCTTGTGCAAGACTGGAACGATTCCCATACATTGCTAACAACTTTGGCCTTATCCGATTCCTCATCTGTTGCCAAATCAGGCAACGTCACAGTCCCACAGAATGATTCAAAACTTTTCAATATAATCTTGAATCTCCTCTAAATCCACGTTGGCTTTCCACTCAATTGTTAGTTTTTCCAAAGCCAAAGTTTCCTTGACAACTTTCACAATAGCATACTCCAACTGCATTTTTTGAGGAAAAAGAAATATAGATTAAAAAATGAATAAAATGAAGTCGCCGACTACACAAATTTACTCACAATAATTTTATAAAATAAGTAAAATTGCAAATTGTGGAAAGAATTACATTTATTTGAGTAACAATATTACCAAAGAGTAAATTTTGCAAGTAGCTTATAGAAATCACCTCCGTCCAAACTAAAGCCTTCAGCAACCAAACATCGAGATTCTCATCAAGAACACCAGGAGCAGAAAATCTTAGTGCCGCCCTATTCATTTCACTTGAATTCCACCAATAGAGCCATTTGGTTTTGTACTGAGGTTGAATAACAGAACTAGAGATCTTTTGGAGTTTTTCCAAAGACATCTGAAGCTTCTCAAAGTATCTCCAATGATAATTGATCTGTATTATAAAAGTAAAACTTAGTCAATTTCAAATGGCAGAGAAAATAAATAATTATCTTAGTACGAAAGAAATGCACTTGCCGCTTCTGAAAACTTTGGTCCGTTGTAGAGCCAAAATGACAAGAATAGATTTTTTCCGAAAATTAAGTGTAAAAAGGATTGTAGATATATGGAGAATTAAAAAATAATGATTAAGTTTACACTAAGTACTTAATTAATTGGAAAGTACCTATTCATATCCAAGAATAAGGAAATAATGGGAAAAGGGTTGAACTCGCACCCTTTGGATAGGTTGTACCTTTTCATGAATGGATATGAAGAGATGTGAAGATTTTGTGGAATTAATCTTAATGGTTAATACTAGGGAAAACCTCTTTCCAAAAGTTGTACCTCTTGGATGTTGAGTAGAATGACTAGCTTGAATTTTTAGCATTCTTTGCCATTACCATAGAAACTCCTTGGAGAAAGATTGGAGTGAGCCCTAGCTTTAGGTGAAAGAGCTAGTTGATGACTCTTAATGTTGTAAGAGTATTTAATTTTATATATGAATATATAATTGTTATTGAATTTGCATATGTAGAGCCTTGTAACTTGAGTCATATGTATAATTGCAATATTATGTGAACTTCATTGCATAAATTTGACATTGTGTGTTGTAAATGCAAGTGCATGCATTAGGTATTAATTGTGGATAAAATTCTTATGCATGAATGCATTGTATATTTATTCTTCATGGAATAAGATAGGGAAATACCCTAACTACTAAGGTCGTGGATGTGACCTTGTGTGTGTGTGTGTTGGAGCATTAATCATGAGTATGAAGATTAATGGAGATAATGTGAAATTAAGTGACTTAGTGCATGAGATGTATGAGGCATAAGTACTTAATAAGATCTCAAGTGTGAGTGAGCATAACTTGAGTATCATAAGAATAAGAGTGGAAATCTTATTCACGTTAATGCAATTTATGCAATAAACATCAAGAGTGGCATACCTTGATGTATGGCAAGAGTGTCATATTATGCATTCAAAAAATTAGCATTAAGTCTAGTCTTAATAGAAGGAATTCTCTAAGATAGACTAAGTTGTGAGTATTTAAGAATCTATCATAAGAGAGAAAATAAGGAGCAAATCCCAAAGAAAGACTTAAGAAGAAAACATAAAAACTTAAGAATCTTAAGTCCAAGTTTGGATACATAAGCTTATGAAGAGTGAGACCTTAAGTACCATGAGCCCCTTAAGTTTAAGGGCTTGGACTTAAAGGTTCGTATGAGTGAGAATACGGGACAACATTTGCATTCAGTGAGATGCATTCCCGGTTCTGGAAGTCTTAAAGACAGAAACTTAAGAACACTGTAGGACCGAATTGGTCTAGACAGTGCAGGTTCTTAAGAATCAGTCCTAAGTGAGAAAGTGAGTGCTTAAGAACTCAAGGACAGAAACTGTGTTCTTAAGAACATGGACCCGACCAAGAGAGAAGCCTTAAGTAAAATTCAAACATCTTAAAGACTAAGTGGTACGAGTAAGTGTGGAACACCGTGGTCTTTAAGAGATAATTGTGGGTAAGTGAACTTAAGTGAAGACTTAAGAGGTGAACTCTTTAAGACTTAAGTTAACTTGTGTATGGGATTTTTGAGACTAACCATTGTCTTAAGAACGTGATCACGTGGACCGAGTGGACGGACGTGAAAAGTGGAGCGTTTTTGCATGAGGTAAGAATGTGAATTCTTAAAGATTGTAATTAAAGAACCAATGCAATGAGACTTAATGGAAACTTCCATTAGCCCAGTGTGGCAAGTGTTTAAGGATTAGTGGCATAAGCACAATCTTAAAAGGACTAATGTTCCGTCTTAAGGCACGAGAGATCCTTGGGGTTTAGACTTTGTTTGTGGATCCCTTAAGAGTGATGCTAATAGCCCTAATTTCCTAAAAATAGATAGATAACCTTAAGAATTAACCAAAAAGATAGCTTTAACGACACAATTAATCTCCAATTACTTAAAACTAGGCGTATGATCATCCCCGTAACGAATCCTATGAGGTGTGGGTACACTTGAGTGTTTTATTAGAGTGGTGAAAAACCACTCTACATCCGTGCTTTGGATTCACCCCCAAAGCAAGCTTGTGAAACTCCATTCTGAAGGACTTCACCTTGGCTTGGGATGCTTCATACATGGCATCATCAATTCCACGAGATGTTCTATTGGCTGGCAATGTCCTCTCATGGTAGAGGCGCTGTGGGAATCCGTTCCCACAAGGTGTCGTAGTTTGCAGAGTCAGTATTCCTCCGGATTGCACTTAATCGTCACTAAGCGCTTCCAAAGTGAACCACTCCGGTTTTGTTCCTACAGAGATCTATTTATCCTTTCAGATTATTCAAAACAACTAATCTATTGATCGCCTAAGTTAGTTATTCTAATCACTAGCGGCTCCGGATCCTTCCGGTTCCGGAACTCAAGCAAAACTTGCCGGAACTAGATTCCGGAAGGTATATACAGTTGTTTCCGGAAATGATTTTCGGAAATCTGGAGTGTAGTTTGATTTACCTCTGTTCCTCCTCAGAGCAGCTTCCGGAAGGTTTAAACGAGTGACCGGAAGGCCACTAATCCTATTTTGTGTAAGTGGCCGGATTCCCCACTGCCTTGTGACTTTAAGTGGCTAGACACCCACTGCCCCGGCATTTATAGCGACCGGACAATCACTCTCTCTTCTCTACTAAGCGGTGATATGGTATTGATCCTAGACTTAGCTCTCACGACATTCGGAAGGCCTTCCGGCTGCGGTCACACAAAGGTAAGTCCGGACTACAACGATGCTCTGGTAGCACTTTTGTAGCCCTCCGAAGAAAGTGATACAGTCTTACTTGGGAGGACTCCTTCTAGACTCATAAAGCAAGCTTCTCCTATCGTGGGGATAAACTCTGGCTTTGGACCGGAATCCGGGTTCACACGGACTATTCCGTGCCCTAGAGACTACCAGGAACACCTCTGCAATATATCTCTTCCCCTCCTGGATTCTTCCGGACTCTGAAGGTGACCAGGAACACCTCTGCAATCTCCTCTAGTTATTCCAGGCACTCCCCTGCTGGAGATCCAAGCCGGTTCACTCCTAAGTCCCACAAAATATCCCTCTTTTCAAAGAAACTTGCACAATACGTACTACAGCAACGGACCTTGAACCTCACACGTAAAACAACTTTCTTCACAAGTACTAGGTAGCAAATCCAGTCATAGCTCCGAAATATATTCAAGTAAAGGAAAAACAAGGTGATGAGTTTTCAAAAACTCATCTACTAAGTAATAGAACTATTTCTAATCTTAGACTAATATGATCTATACAAAATCCGGAGGATCTTATCTCTAAAGGTAAGGATCTTATCCCTAAAAATCCGGAAAAGAGAATCTCAGATCCTATTTTCACGGGTCCGGATTTTGGACATCCGAATAATCCGCAACACTCCGGAAAGTTTACAAGTTTCCGGAAGTCTTAGCTTTCGGATTAAGTAGCCAGGTGCAACTCTGGGCCCCATCGTGAATCGCTACCTAATCTCGATTACTAAGCTGCTCCTATTTCTAAATCAAAAACCTACCTAAGGGGGGGATCCAACACTTTTGAATCGGGGACTGGTACGCCTCGTGGAAGCCTCCGCCTTGGTCTTGCAAGCTCTCCTTCGCGGGGGCGTAGTAGCTGCCGGAATGTCTTGTGATCCGGCTCCGGAAGCTGGTACCGGTGCTGCTGCCGGTGGAGCTGGATCGTTGGTGGAATCCACCACAATTGTCTCATGTCGTGTAAAGAAAGATCGATAACCACAACAGATCGAGAGTCCTAATCATCATAAAATAAACGAAAAACATACACTAAAACAAGTATACGTAATACGCCCTCAAGGAATGTGTTGCATATCACAAGAGTAGTCAAGCGTCACGCACACTACAATGGGTGAATCAACGAGTGTGAAGTACAAATGGAAAGCATGAGACTTTACTAATGGCTTAAACCGCCACTTACAAGCAACTCTCAAACACTACTCTCCACTCCCACTCATAAAGCTTGATTTGACAAAGACGTCAAGTCAAGGACAAGTGCGGCGCTATACGCACACACGCGCAATCCTAAATAGATGAAAGTCATCCAGGGATGAATGGGGTGCGCCGCCATATGTCCCTAAATGTACGTAGATTAGTAACAAACTAATCTACGCTAAAACTACGATACGGAGAAGCCCTCGACGCCACGTCCCGTGACAACTATCGTGTAAAGAAAGATCGATAACCTCAACAAATCGAGAGTCCTAACCTACATAAAATAAACAAAAAACATACATTAAAACAAGTATACATAATATACCCTCAAGTGCCCCCCTAGCGGATAAAGAGGCCTACTATCCAGCTAGGACCATACAACACTAAGAAGACTGAACCCACGGTGATGTCGCTACAACAACTGTACGCATCCAGTCAAAGATGTCGTCCGTTGCCAGATCAATAAGCATATGGAGAAGTAACAAAGAGAGGGTAGGCCGGATGCAATGTGAGCCCCATCTTGAATCGCCTTTGGCAACTTTGTTGCCAATCCCTTGGTCAATCTCCACGTTATCTATCCTTGAATTGAAACTAGGAAACTCCAACTAGATCGCAACGCACCATATAGTGACAAGTCCACGAGGAGTTCTAGTCGTTTCATCGGGTGAAATGTGGCTCGAAGACCTCCGACAACGAGGGCAAGTCCAATCCTCGGACGGTAGAGTAGAAAGAAGCGGCGTCAAGCAAGCCATATGCCA
This sequence comes from Bryoerythrophyllum caledonicum, assembly GCA_963971425.1. Classification (NCBI taxonomy): domain Eukaryota; kingdom Viridiplantae; phylum Streptophyta; class Bryopsida; order Pottiales; family Pottiaceae; genus Bryoerythrophyllum; species Bryoerythrophyllum caledonicum. The sequence continues at coordinate 27,076 of CAXARX010000967.1, forward strand.
ACCACGCTGGCAATGGTCACAAAGCAACATAGTAGCCGCGCCATTCTTCTCACCACATACAAAACACGGAAGACCCTGTGGTACAACAGCCAACTCAGGATGCACGGAGCCATCAATGGGCAAATGGCAGGGCGCACAGTTTTTGGAGTGCTCTCGACACTCCCGGCCATCTTTGCTTTCCAGCAACAAGATGCCACTAGGCAACACATCCTTCACACAAAGAATGGTGCGCCCGGCCTTGACGTCCAACATCGTAGGTGCCTCACGCTGCAAATAAACGTAATCTCCAGTGGAGAAACGCCGCAACTGAGGTCGGTAAGCGCCGCTGTGAATGCGAGCGTACCGTAACATGTCGCGATGCTGAGCGATAGATAAATTCTCCATGCCCATTGGCATGGCCCGCTTGAAGAACTCCGCTCGGTCATGCCGACACTCAATCCAGACCTCTGGATCATCCAAATCCACCACTGGAGCTAACTTTTCCCGTACAGAACTAGGTAGAATTGGCTCCCGTCCGTACAACAACTGATACAGACTGAAAGCGGCCAAAGAGGCTTGCCGGCTAAACCGGTATCCCATGCGATCCATGGTATCATCAGATCCCAATCACGGTGGCCACCCTGAGGTAATCCATACTTCCGTAGTCTACGCTTGACGGTGTGAATCACACGCTCCGCCAAACCGTTCGCTTCCGGATGATCCCAAGAAGTGGTACGGTGGTCAATCAAAGCCTTGGTGCACAAAGCCTCGAAAGCCCCCAAGAACTCCCATCCCTGGTTAGTCAACACCTCAGCTGGGGCTCCAAAACGAGCCAGTACCTGATCAAGGAATGCCATGGCCGCCAACTCCGAGGAGTTCTGTGGTAGTGCCACAAGCTCAATCCACTTGCTGAAGTGCTCCACCATCACCAACACGTACTTGGCTCCACGTGGGGTGACAACAAGCGGCCCGGCAAAATCCAGAAACCAACGGTAGCCCAAACCAATGATGGGAAAAGGCTGCAACTATGGTGACAAGGTGTTGAAGCTGGATCTGACCCGATCACAAACTTCACACCGTGAAACGTAAGTGGCGACTTGCTGATACATGCCGATCCACCAATACTGGCTGCGCAACATGGAATGTGTCCGTCGCACACCAAAATGACCAAGGTCTTTGTATACTTGCCGTACTAATGAAGCCCTCTGATCCGGCTTGAGAACTATGCGCCTAGTCCGATCCGGCCACACACGAAATAGGAGGCCGTTCTCCCAACAGAACCTCGCTATCCGGTGTCCAACTTGATCGCGCTCCATGGCCGAAAGAGCGGGCGTAAGTGTGCCATGTTGCAGCTTGTGCAAGACTGGATCGTCTTCCCACACGTCGTTAACAACCAAGGCCTTGTCCGGTTCCTCATCCGTTGCCAAATCAGGCAACGTCGATGCAGAGCCAGACATCAACGTGAGGCCCAAGGCCTCTCTCATAGGACAAATAGTTGGACTCCGCATTGTTGTTGCTCCTAGAAGCAAACGCCACAACGTACTCCCGTCTCTCATCATCCTTTTGAGTCAACACGGCTCCCAATCCTACCGCACTCCAATCTGTCTGCAAGTGGAAAGGCCGTGTAGCATCTGGATGCTGTAGTACAGGCGCTGAACTAAGCTTCAGCTTCAAAGTAGCAAAAGCCTGCTGCTGTTCCCGTCCCCAAGTCCATGGCTGATCCATCCTCGTGAGGATAGTCAACAGGCTTGGCAATCAAGCTAAAGTTCTTCACAAACCAGCGATAGTAATTCGTCAAGCCAAGAAAAGCTCGAAGCCGTGACACGTCGATTGGGGCAGGAATCTTCTGCAACGCATCCACCTTGGCCTGTTGCACGCCAAGACCCCCTGGAACAATCATATGTCCCATATATAGCAACCGGTTGTGAAAGAACTTGCACTTGCCATGGTGCAAGCGCAATCCCCACTGTCGTAACCTCTCAAACACCGCCTGAAGATGCCTCACATGCTCTTGTGGACTGCTACTAAAAATGATAACATCATCAATGTAGCATCGGGCAAATGATAAACCGGTCAACACCAGGTCCATCACCCTCTGAAACTCAGCGAGTGCGTTTTTGAGGCCAAATAGAAGAAACTTCCAATGGTAGAGCTGATCTCTCCCATCCATATCAACTCCCCAGAACGCGGTCTTCACCCAATTGTCCACCATCAATGGTAACTGGTGGTAACCGGACCGCAAATCCAAAGTACTAAATACTCTGGTGTGTCCCACCGCATCAAACAACTTCTCTGGCGTGGGCATGGGATACCGATCCGATTGGGTCTTACGATTGACCGGCCTAAAATCCCCATACATCCGCTTCACCGTCCAGTTGCCAAAGATGTCCTTCGATGGCATCACCGTGGCACAAGCGTACTCGCCGTTGGAGAGCTCAATCAAGCTGGCGGCCATCAACTCCTGACAACGAGTCTAAACCCCAACTTTCTCAGAGAGACTGAGCTTGTACAGTTGTCGGAAGATTGGGTGGTCGTCCTCCAACTGAATGTGAATCGGTTTGCCTCTATAGCCCTCCAAATCATGGAGTCTAAAGGCAAAACAACTACGATACGAACGTATAAACGCTCGTACCCTTCGTGCCTCGGCACCCGGTAAGATGTGGCCCCAAATCCAAAGGCCAATCATCAAACTCCGTGGTCTCCTTCTCCACCAAAGAAGACTCACCACGTACCGGCACGGCCGGTGATTGCTACTTGGTAGCAGAGAGGGCATTAATGCCCCCAGACCCCTCACTCACGGGATCTACAGAAAATCCCGTGTCGTGATGATGAAACTGGGAAAAGATATCCCGAGCATCCTCAGGGCCAAAGTCCTCTGCCAAGGCTTCAAAGACACGTTGAGCACGAAGCTCCTCAGCTGCATGCCTCTTCAAACGAAAAAGCAACTCCGCTTCCTTGATCTCTGTGAGATGTGGCACCGCTGCCCCCTGACCATCAGAGTCTGCCCCCAGCACGCATGGATGGTCACTCGAACGGCGCTGAGCGGCAAAGCAGAGGCCACATACCCAAATGAGTGTATTGAGGTCAATGGCTTGACCCAACAAATAACGGCATTGGTCCTCATAAAGATCCGGTGCGGCGGTGGTGCCTGTCAGAAAGCCCATCGCCTGCTCCCTCTCATCGGCAGAAGGCTCCTCGTAAGTTTGGGAAGAAGAATCCCAAACCATGCCCGAACCACGTGTCCTGAAGGCAAAAGAGCCTGGGTGGGAAATGCCCCCCGAGTGAAACCAACGCGGTTGACCACCGCCAATGGTGGCTCATCATCCTTCGTAACCTCCGTGGAAACACGGTGGTTGTCTAAAATGTCATCGACCTCATGGCGCACGGGTCGTTGCACTTGAGCAAGTGCAGAAGTGAGCGTCGTGGCTGATGCCAAGTTGGTCCAAATCCAACGTGGCCGATGGACGTAAGATCCCAATGCCGCAGCATCAACAAACGTGGGGGGACCAAAAAGGTGATGGATGTACGCTCCATCCTCGTGCACCTTTGTCCGTGTATCCCCCAATGGGGTTACATTCCCAAAAATGTACCCCGGTGATGTCGATTGGTGGGTAATCCACCATTGGATGAGCCTGAGCAAATCTGCAAAGAGACCCGACCGTGGATCATCCAAGCCACATCCACTACCTACTCGTGAATGGCCTTGGCAAGGCCATCCGGCAATCACCAAGTCCACGTGACCTAACCGGCGAAGATCATCCTCATTGATCAACGTCACATCACGTGGCAACTTGCCAAAACACCCTCGAATCGCTGAAGGTGGTAACTGCTCTGGATACAACGCCAGAAGACGCTGAATGTGATGGTGAGCGGCACGGTTGGCAACAAAGCCACTATTCACATGGATATACCGTCGAACCTTGAGCTCGGCCACCAACACAGCCGCGAGCCTCGTACTGATACTGGCAAATAACTCCACAAGGGTAATACCCTCATCAGGTGGTTGCCACTGAATAGTGCGAGCCAACAACGGGGTGGAAGAGTCCACTGACAGCAGTGGAGCATCAAGAGCGTCCACAATCTCTCCACTCCGACGAGTGAGCTCTAATGGCGTCCCCCACGGCGGAAGCGAATCCTTGCAATGACGTGCAGGAATCGCCAATGGTGGGTGCTCGCATGAATCCTCCACCTCAGACATAAACGTATATGTCTCCTCCAAAAGTGAAGAACCACACGGCAAATCTGATGCCAGAGCATTGTATCCAAACATAGCGTCCGTCGTCAAAGTCATTGCGCTAGCTGCGAAGACCATGGGGATGAGCTCCTTCCTACCATCACCAGCAGACCACCCTAGCCTAATCCAGGCCTCCTCCGTCCAGTTATCCACCCCAAATCCAAGTGGATATAGTGTTTGCTGGCCCACCAAAATATTGTAGTTGGTGGCGCCAGTCACAGCGCACTGAAGGGAGACATGGGAGAACAACGGACCAGATCCCTCGCCAAACATCAACTGCCATGGATGTTGGGTGTAGCCCATGGCCTTCTCCGTGCCCCCAACGGATGTAACAATCGTGAATGGGCAAGGCTCGAGGTCCGAAGCACCTAGACCCAAATCCTGGGCTAGATGCTTGCCAATCATCACTGGCTGAGCTCCGGAGTCCAACATAACACGAAGGGGGATAGCTTGAGTGGGGTTGCCGTCCGTACGACCAACCACCATGACTCCGTCATCGTTTACCAAGCGTACCACCCCTGGACGCACACTACGTCGCTCCCGTGCCGATTGGGCAGCAACGTCAGACAAACACTATAAGAAACCCGTGTTTTTTGTGATGTCACCTAAAATCGTAAAACATTTACATTTTGAAAAGTGACATCTAGAAAAACATCAGAATTAACAGGACGTTGTAAAAAACATGGAGATGTTAGTTGGGACACGTGGGCATGTTAGCTCCCAAACATGGGGATGTTAGCAAGGACACGCGTATATGTTGGCAAAGACGTTAACGTAAACATTGTCATGTTGACTGCAATTTTTGCCATGTTTTTGCATGTTTCGGTTGATCCAAATTTTAGGTGATGCTTTCATGGACATCATCCCTGTTTTTTTGACATTTTCTGCGTTTTTTGGAACATCACAAAAAACACGGGTTTCTTATAGTGAAATAAGCTACTCCAGAGATCAAAGACTGATCCCCGGAGGTCTGCTCCATAAGTGTAGAAGTGGCATTGGCCTTAAATGCAGAAATAGCCTCCGCCGCCAACTTGGCCCACATTGCCACCAAATCCTCCTCAGTGGATGGAGCCGTCATTGCCTGCGACACCTCCAACGATGGTAGGGGCACCTTGCCCTCCAACATACTACCCGCCAAGTAGAATACACGGGGACCAAGCTATTTTGCGTGCCCAACTTTGCGAGCCGCGAGCCGCGAGCCTACGGTTGCGAGCCTTGGGGCAAATACATTGTTCTAAATTTGAAAAAGGCCAAAAAAAAGCGAAAGTTTAATGGGATTCTTTTTGTGGAAATGGTGGATAGCTAAAAATCAGGGGACCTATTACCGTGGAGGAGGGTGTAGAAATTGAACGGAAGAGGTTGTAAAATTGACAATTTGGATGATATTATTCTAAGAATGAACCTATGACCGTGGATTTTTTGCTCTACGAATAAAGAGGAGACAAGATTACTGAGGACATGAAGCTCTAAAGTGGGGCTCAGTATAGATTAAATTGCTGTGTAAGAGTGGAGGACAAGGAAGTTGTAGTTGAGGTTTAGGATACGATTTAGGGTTTAGAAATTCAGAGTACCGGTACTGATATTTAGGGTTTAGGATAGAGTAATTAGAGCTAGAGATTAGAGGGTAGGTTTTGGCGATAGTTATGGATAACGATAGAATTAGGGTTGGAGTAAAAGGCCCCCACGTCTCATGGGATACCAATAGGAAATGGTTCAATTAGGAGATAAACATTTTAACATTGTTAAGGGTGATAGCAAATACTGCGAATTTAAGAGAGTTAGGGAGTTTGAGAAGTTTAGGGCAACTGCGAGAGAGGATAAAAAATTAAAATCACTAGCGGACCTAGGTTTAATGAGAGGTTCAACTAGGTTTAGAGTTTACAGGGAAGATAATCAGACGCTGCGAATCACCTGTATTGACACTATTTTGAAAGAATAGAAATGGAGATAGACAAGATGTAGTACAAAGTGTGGAGGTGGCCCTTTTAGTCACACCGCCTTTTCAAAGGAAGGAGAGTCTCAGTACAAGGTTTTGCGACAGGAAATGGCAGCTATGCACTGTAAAATTTAAGCACCAGAATTTGAAGAATTCGTTTGATCTCAATCCAGCTGAAACTAGGTGCATGAATGAACACATCTACCTCCGGATCTAAACCACATACAATATTGAATACGTAATACAAGTGCTTACAATAAGTCCATGAACCACGTTTGCCGAGTGATTTCTTCGACATCTCTGTAAACGAATGGCAGTCGCAGCTTGGAAACTGACCCACTGTAACAAAATACCGTGAAACTGTGGAAATGTTTCGAGACTCTAGAGTGACAATGCAACCCAATGCTGGAGGCGGGACCATCAGAATTGTGCAGAGTTTTCCCACTACAGAGAGAGCAGAAGCGCAACTGTTATGGTGTCGAGTAGTTGGAGCAGCTTCGTTCCTTCGAATGTTTTTCCCATATCGCTTGGTTGGATGTTCATCAGGTTTAGGAGGAGTAGGGTAATCGTTTAGGTTCACAGAGATGCCTTCACCAAACAGCTTTCGAGGAGATAAAACCTGACGCTCAATAAGACGGAATCTAGCATTTTCAAGGGAAAGAATCTCCGTTCTGCTAAGGTTAGTGCCCATCTGAACAGGCCAGAACTCTGGAGGAGGTGGCATACCTTTAACCCATTTGCGCCTTGTGCCCATAACACAACGGTGAATGTCGTCGCTGCAGAAGAAGAACTGATGTCTCTCCAACCTAGTCTTCTTGTAATTGTCCATAAGACCAGTGTATGTAGGGGCAGCTGTAGGTCGATTGTTGCGCACAATCGTGGCAACACACTTCTTCCTTGTACCGGCTTGTAGAGCAAAACATTTCCTAGCAGATGTCTTCGGAAGCCTTGCAATATGCCATTCATTCTCATCACAGACTGTCTCTTCTACACTCTTCACGTGTGGAATGCAAGCTGAAGTTGTAGGTGGAGATGAATGAAGTCCTGCACGGGACTCCGGAGAGTGATGCAAGGACGGCAGAGGATCTTCAGCAGTAAGGTCGACCATCACTTGATCAATGCGAATTGCTTTACTCCGAGGGCGGGAGATGCTGATCTTATCCGGGCGATGCGAATCAAACTCAGATCCAGGAGGAAGATCAGCTTTTCTCTTCAAGGATACAAATTCCTCTTCTCCTTCAAGGTGAGGACTGCGAGTACAGAATTCTTCAGCACCAGGCATGTTGGCGAGGGCGGCATGAAGGACCTTCGCATTTCCTGAACGTTGGGCGGTGCGATGGGCAGTACGGAGCCGAAGTTCTTCCTTTCCGGGACCCGTACCTGGCTTCTCCCCTTTCAAGAATTGGTAGTAAGCAACAACCTGCATAAAAGCACGAACCATGTCGTCGACTGCAGCAACGTACAAATCATTCCCTCTCTTCCCCGATTGCTGCAACCATTTGTTATGAACTGATTCGGCCAAATTACACGATGGCATCTCAGCAAGTTCAGCTTCAGTGAGGTTCTGCAGAGAAATCGAAAGAATCATAGTTTAGGAGTTAGAATAAATCGTAAGAATAGTATGGCTTTAGATACAAAAGCAAGAAGTCATTGAAGACGTGAATATGTCACAGAAGGAACGAATGCCCAAAAAGCGGAAGAGTAAAGTCATGTCATGCACATTCATTAGTTTAATACACTGTTTTGAAAATAGAGACATTGGCAATGTCAGAATTGGTCCAGTGACTGACATGGCCAGACCATTGCATGTAGGCTGGTCTACCAAGAAGGAGTTGCCCACATCGGCTATGATAAATAAATGAAGTTGAAATTTTCAGTAATCTACGTAATTGTAGAGTGATGAGGCACCTTGCCGACTAAGGCGTCCATTATCATGGTCTCTGATGACAAATTTAAAAGCACTATTCAAAAAGAGTGGATTAAGAAACTTACCAGCTCCATGAATCCTCCCCACTGCCGATATCGGAAATGCCAAAAGGCTAGCCAGAGGTCTAGTCTTGGAAGACCTTCATCAGTTGTTGCGCCCGACGACAACCACCACGCCTTTATCGCCAAATACCTGCTCTGAGCCACCTCCAAAGAAATGGAATTCTTGTATTGTTTACAAAGCCTTCGGTGTTGATCTTGAAGGTCAGTTCGAATATCAGCCTTAGTATGCTTTTCGAGAGACTGAACCCACTGAAAAAGACAAGTTCTCTCTCTGGACTCCATGGGGACGGCTGGGTCGCCACTTCCGTAGCAAATTCGAACAGCATTCCAGTTTGCCTGAGCGCTATCCGCCATAAATCCCTTAAAATTTGGACTGGGCAGGTCATGTCTGCTACAAACTGCGTTGAGATTCTTCCAGAACACTAACTGCGCTGCCACATCTTCGGACTGCATATCGCAGACAGCAATGGTCATGATTCGACAATAACTGGAGTCGTACACATGGCAAGCCATAGTGGTCCAAGATTTCACCCGTTTGACATGGTCAAACATCATCCAGGAGTCCTCTAAATCACCTCCTTGTTGCATTCGTTTAACTAAATCAACTCCACACCCCGGACCAACCTCAGCCATCTTAAATATGAAAACTTTATCAGAGTCAGTACCTTGGCCAGGAAAGCGATTCTCCTGGATGAAGGCCCAGCTGCTGGACCCCCGAAGTTTGGTTATGCTATCCATCACACCGAAACGGCGAAGGTAACGAAACGTTGTCACCTCGTTCCGAATGCTAGGAGAAGACATCAGTTTGAACTTGTCCAAGACAGGGACAAGCTCTTCAAATGCCAAAGTCTTCATTGGAACACCATCAGGGCGTAACAATAACTCCCCAAGGTACTCTTTACTAGCTTCAAGCACAATAGAGGAATTTGTTCCTGCGGGAGTTCGCTCCACCTGGTCGCTGATGAGGGAACGAAGCTTCAATGACGAGTCCCTGTAGTTTCCTTTCTTCACAGGATGACCATGCGACCCCAAATGGATACAAGCACGAGTCATATGGTTTTCTCCAAGGACGTAATATATCTTCGCTTCGCAAGACCTAGAACATGTGGGCGGAACTTGACACACAGCGCAGACAACGGTGGAATGACAAGGAGGCTCACATCCAGGCACAAATGGAGAAGCAGAATTGCCCTCCCACTCAGTTTCATTGACAGGGGACAACCTATTCGGTCGATTGAGATAGTCACATGATTCATTAGCACACCTCAGCTCGCCCAGACAGTTAGACATTCGAAAGGTAAGGTGAAACTCGGATTTAATGTGAGAAGTGGAAGTTCGAGTCCATGCGTGGCCGTCATCCCGCTTATCTATTCCGTGTAACTGCCCAGCCTTTGAGGATGAAAGGTACTTTCCCAAAGAAGGAAGTTCGAAGATGACATCTCCATCAAACTGGGGAGGGAGGAAATCAACCTTGCAAATTGGAATGGCATTATAATCCAGTCTTGACAAAACTGACTTTGAACCACGTCGGGTGCTAAGAAGTCGGAGACAGTCCACCACACTTTCCGTACGGGCGAGAGGGGGTTTGCAAATGGTGGGACCTATAGGCTCATGCGGAGGAGATTGAGGAAAAGTTACTGGATCTTTCGGACTGCGAACGCTAGGCAGGGAACCAGGGGTGATGCCATCGCTGTCTGAATCATCACTTAGAAGGAGAACTGGGTTGTCAGGCGGCTCAAGTTTTACCTTCCTAAGCAGCGGAGTCACATCATTTGCAGCGCAACAAGAAGTAGGATTTAATTTGGACGAAGCACTGCTAGAACCACTGTCCACAGTCCCGTAGACTCTATAGGTTCCAGGCGCTAATGACCAAGTCTTCGATCCGTGAGATGGGCAGGGCATCTGAGCAATAGTATGAGTGACATTGCTTGTGAGCGGGTCCACCACATCAAGGTCAACATGGAGACTCTCTTCTACGAAATGGAAGCGACAAGCTAAGCGATTCCCAGAAACTATAGCGAGACCATCCTCAAGAACAGGAAATGAAATAGGTAAAATATCACCAGCACCATGAATTAGAACAGATCGAGATATCAAATCCTCTGAGAGAGCCATGTGATTCTAGAGAATTGGAGAAGCGCTGTAGAAAATGATTGTCTGCTAAGCCAATGATGCATTTTGCAGAGACTGCATCGAAAGGGAAGGTTGATAGAGATGGACTTAAGCAATCTGTAGTGAAGATGCGTTAATAATGAAGAAGTAGTTTTTGTCAAATTAAGACTGCAATGATGTAGAATTGCGGCCGCCTCAAATTCAGGTAGGTAGTCAACTTGCTGAACATCTAATTTAAATAAATGAAGTCACTGATAAATAGGCGGTTGGAGGATGGATTTGAAATGGCCTGCAAACATAAATATGCCGCCATGTCGATTTCCATATCGACTTTTTGAATGCAGAAATAAACTGAGCAATACATGGCTGGAACACTTTCTACAGCATTAACCCCTAAAGGACCAAACGTCCCCCCGGGGTCATTTTGGATTTTGGGCATGTACCTACAATTCGAAAAAAAATCCTTTTTAATTGAATTTTTTTTCAAGATAGGATCTGATAAGAGCTTCGTGGAGATTTTTTAATTTTTTTTTTGGATTTGTGGATTGAAAGTTAGTACCACTTAAAGCCAAAAGTGGGACTTCGGGCACCTCCAAAAAATTTGACAAAAGTTTCTATTGACATTGAGATTTTTCACACATATAAAGAATATTTCCTTATTTAGAAATTTTCAAAATAAAATCTTGTATGTAGTGTAGAAAGGCATTTTATTCCAAGTCAAACATTTTCACACATTGTCGGGCAACGGGGGAAAAAAACTTCATCTGTTCTACATAAAACCTAGAGATCTTCATATTTTTCACTTTTTTTTTCTTCAACAACAATATATAGTGAAAACCTTCCTATTGACCGTTTGGATTATCATTTCAATACATACGTAGTTCACAAAAAAATAAAACGTGAAATGGCATTTTTTGAACCTCCACTCCTTGCACACTTGTTTTGAATATGCTAACCCCTTTTTTACCTCTAAAAATTGGTGTGTTGGGAAATTACATCGTGCTTAAGACAATGGTAAAAGATTTAGACCTTGTACAATGCAAAAATTTGATACAAAGTGAAGTCAAAGTCAGCTGATCTACTCAACGCAGGGATGAAAATGAACCATTGTTTTGACTTTAAACACTAAAATCTATCAATCCGTGCGGTGGATTGCAACCAAAATTTGATGGCATGTTTATATGGAAGTCTATTTTAAGATCTTACGGTTGAAAATCCAAAATTCACTTTAATATGTGATTTTTATGTCTCTTTTTGACAGTGGCAGTTTTGGACTGGTTTTTGAGCGAATTAGGTCGTGGTCCTTTAGGGGTTAAGCAAAAGATTTAGTTGATGATAAAATTGGGTGGTGCTTCACGGCTTTTCATTCGAAAGGGCGGCTCTTAATAATTAGATTGAGATCCGATTCTAATCAGATCGTCAGTCGGGAAAGCCCCAAAAATGTGCAATTAATATTGTCAGCCCTACTTCCTTGTAGACATGCTGACATGTACGAAAAATCAATCTCTTTTTACGCGTCAATTTTAAGCACCTTCTAGAAATGATACAAATGATACACATGGATCATATAAGGCTTCAACATTTAGAGAGTTGCATTTTAGACATTGTCTAGGGTTAGCTTGATTTGATAGTATGCCAAGGAGGCGTAAGAGAAAGACTTTGTATTTCACCAACTTGAAACAGTTGAAGAGGTCGAGGCAAATGAGGGAGTTTAGATCAAATTTTAGGTTAGAAGACGCTGGAAATACTATTAGAGTACTGGAGTTTGAGGCAACAAATATTTCCTGTCCAGTAGTACAGGAAGATCGACAACGACAGCTGCAGAGTCTGAGATTGATTGAAATGATTTCAGGTCAGCCGGGAAAGCTGACTCCCGAAACGAGCGCGAGTGGAAGCAGTGATGCTGAAGCTGATCGAGACGCAAATCGAGCTCAATCACAACGGTTAGCTCAGGAATCAGGTGACAAGACGGGTAACGACGTCCACTAATCACCATGACTTTAGATATGTATATGAAAACAAAGATGTTGTATTAAGATGTTACATTTAAATGCCGCGTGTTTCGACTTTCTGAAGATCACATACTAGACAACTCATGTTGGGTCTCGAAATGGAATACTGAAAATCATTAGAGCTTCTTGTATAAAACACATTTTGAGAAAAGTCATCAGCCAGCGTTTAATTCTTCATGGAAACGCAAAATAATTTCCGTTAAATATCACCGCAAAAGACAGTTTTGTAGTTGAAGAATTTGAGTAAGTCGTTGGACGTGATTCCCGTCGTTGTCTGGATGAAGATTACCATAAACAAGTATTACTGCCCATCTCCTTGACCAAGGTGAATGAGTTCTATATCATATTGCAAAGGATTAGGGTTTGCACAAAGAGTGGTTTCCGCGCATGAGCGACCCTCCTCTTTTGCTTAGTTGTTGGTGTAGCGTTGAGCAGTTGTGGAGATGGAGGAAGAAGGAAGAGTGGAGAGGTCCGAGGCCGAAGTTGAGATGGAGGGCACCAACAACGTTGACGCAGGTGCAATCCCGAACCCAGATTTTGTTTTACCTCTATTTTGAAGTCGACACCCTCCTCGCCATGGCTGTCGTCTGTGAAGACGACGGCCATGGCGAGGAGGGCAGCCGCTGTCGGCCGCCCTCCTTGCCATGGCCGTCGTCCGTGTGACTCGCAGGTGTGTGAGTATGAGTCAGCTCCCAGAATAGTACTCACATAATCTTGCACTTCAAGACGAGGGACGGTCGGTGGTTCATCGTCGGGTGTGTTCAGGTGATGGTTGCTGCTTCGGGTGATGGTTGCTGCTCTGGAGATGCTTGTTGTTTTGATTATGCTCAGCTGCATGTCCTATGTCCTTTCTCTGGCTAATATATCATCGTGTTGCAGCCTCCGCTCAAGCCCTAATTCTTTTTATCGATGTAGTGTCCCTTTCTTCAGTTGTTTGCACTTCTCGTGGGTGTCCTCCATCGTGGTGGTGAATCAGCTTCAGCTTCAGGTACTAGAAGACCACCAGGTTAGTCTTTTCCCTTTGTGTTGCCAATGTTCTCGTCCCTCGGGCATTCCGCTCTCTGTCTGTTTGTTCATGAGCAAGGCGCTGTTTTTCTTGGAAAGGCCGTTTACAACCATTCAGTAGAACTTTGCCGTCATGATGGATTGACTTAGTGAGGAATCTTAGTGTTGGATCAACATAAAATTCTTATTAGTTCTACTTTTGGTTACATCGAGGTTTAGGACTGTGAAAGGACCGAGAGTTTTGAGTGATGCTTCTCACTGGTTTGGAATGCTGGAGCAAGGTGCTGATTTTGTTTGGTTCGGACGTGCATGGATGTCTTCAGTTCGTTGAAAATCAAGGCGCTTGGTAGCCAGGACGAAGAGACAGTGCATGGACAGACCACGGCGTGTGCATTCGTAGTCAAGGCCAAGTTGGTGTTCCAGCCGCAGCATGGTGAAGGATAAGAGGAAGCGGGCACTGCTGCAGCACCCTGTGGAGTGGACCAGTCTACGCTTCAGTGGAAGGCGCCCGAAACGGCGCAAGCAAGATGCTGCTCTACATCACGGCTGCCTTCACCAGTACCCCATTACTTGCGATGCTTTTCAATTCTTGATGCACACCATGCTTAAGCCAAGCCTTTGTTACGCGTGCTTGGATATATTTTTCAGTTCCATATGATGTTCATTAGGCATGATCGGATTTTCTTTGTCCTCAGCCATCAAGCTATTGGAAATCGCCAGGATTGGAAAATCCGCAGACTTTTGAATTTGAATTGCTGGAAATACTAGAGAGTAAGAGTGCAGGAACCTAAACCCGATCACCTCGCCACAGTGGACGTGGACCAGATTCGAATTTCTATTCCAAGGTGGTGCACAGACAAGTATTGGAGCATTTGGATGAATGTCGTCTTGAATGAATATTACCAAGCCTTGAATTCAAAAGCTATGTATACTTCCAGAGAATAAATCAGAGTTGACATCTGATATTGCAGACAATTCTACATTCGACTTGAATCTCAAATTGGTATTCTTGTGTTCTATTCGTTCTAGGTGGGAGAAGCCGGGTCACTGTTTATTTACCAGGTATTTATATTCCCTATCCCAGAGAGTTTGGAAGCCTGCTGAAATTGAGGCTGGGAGAAAATTCCTTGAATGGATCCATTCCTCATGGAGTGTTGGGGCTGCCGAACATCACTATGGTGGAGATTACGGAGAATCATTTGGAGGGTGGTATTCCGGTTGAGATTGTGCACGCTCCGGATTTGAGATATCTCAATTACTATGAATGTATTCTGCCTTTGAAATCCTTTACTTAAACTTGTACCTAATGAATGTTGAAGTGCTCTTACTGTTTCCTACTCTCTTCAACAGGAAATGTCAAGCCCGAGAACAATCCTCAAACACACCCGTGGAGATGATGGGTGCCCTCCTTGCCATGGCCGTCGTCTTGGCCTACGACGGCCATGGCAAGGAGGGTTCCAGTCTATGTTGGGTGTTTCATTATTTTCTGTTGATAACTAGTCCTTGTAATATGAGTCTTCGCAGCAGTTGTTCGTCGCCCTTCTCACTCTCTTCTAACAATTATCCTATTCAGGCAACGAGACTTCACTCCCGCCAACGACAGGCACGCAATCAAGGGGTTGTCCAGACTCATCGCAGCCCGACATACTTGAGTCAGGTTAGCAATGTTGTCCATGTTTCAAACAATTCTGCTCATGTTTTAATACCTGCTAATTATTTGATATGTGATTTCATCCTATGGCAGCTCATGAGGATGATGCAACTCAAGACGATGCAGATTCTGAGGCGCACGGAGAGATGTCTGCAGAGGACCTTCGAAAGAAGATGGACAAAATGATGGTTAAGGAGTCTGTCAATACAAATGTTTTACTTGACAGGCTTCGATTTAAACCAAAGAGCAAGTCTAAACTAAATATTCCTCTATGTAGGATGAAGGCACTTGCAGCTGTGAGGCCATACCTCAAGAACGATGTCATTGCTTTGAGCGCCCATTTTGTTGGCACTGGCTACATGGATGGACATGGGGTATTTTATGTTGCCCTTCAAGACAATGAAGGAAAGACTTTGGACGTCACTTCGAGTGACATTGACAAGTGGAGTCAAGCTTGGAAGAATGCTAATGATGCCTTCGAGCTGGAGTTGCAGAGAGAGAGCGCATGGAAGCCTTTTTCGGGGAAGATGTTTTTTGTGTGGGATGGTAACCACCGACTTGCAGCATGGCTGCCAATTATTAATCGAGATCATGATGATGATCCAGCATGGCACTACTCCGTGGAGTCTATCGTGTTGGAAGTAGAAGGTCAAGTTGGACCTCTTCAAACGGCGCTTCACCAAGTCAACTGGTAAATACTGTTCACAATCTACCTTTAATTCTTCTTCGATAACATTTTTCTCATAACTTCGTGTTGAGTGTACAGGAGAAATCAGACCGGTCACGTCAAAACCAATCTCGTGCATAAACTCTATCGCCTTCAGGGAATTGCTAGTCAACCTCTCAAGTACTTCGAGAAACTTGTCTCCTCTCAGGAGATTGCTGATGCTGAGAAGAAGCACAAGTCGAATCCAAATACGTGGTATACTCTTACTATTGATTCACTCGTTGGGATTCTTTATCAAGTCGGTAATATTTTTCTGCACCCCTCTGAAGTTTTTCTTTTCAATTGTTTTCGTAACAACATCCATCCGGGTTATACAATTCAATGACCACTCGGCACTCTACTAGGGCAGCCGTTGTTGGCTGCCTCAACTTGGTACTTGTTGGCTGACCACTGGGATTCCGCGGGAGAGTCTAGAAGGCTCCTTGCTTACTCATGCAGACCTCCCTTCCTCAATTTTCTATCCTTTCACTGTTTACGTATTGATTTGTTGTCTAATTTTTACAGCAACAACTTGGTGATGCCGTGGCGCATGCTACTCGGATGTTTGAAGAGAGGTATCCAGAGAAGTCATCGGAGTGGACGACCGTTAAGTTGCACGAGTCAATTGGTAAGGCAGTGAAGCAAGTGACAAAGGAGATGCACAACGAACTGAAGAAGCAACTACCGATTGCAGATCCCAAGCACACACCTCAGTTCCTTCAACAAGTGCGACTTCATTATGAGAGTCACGAGGATGACCCTGAAATGTCTCAAGAAAAGCTTTGGTACCTATCAACCTCTGCAATGAACGCCGCCTCGAAGGTGAAGTGGCTGGAGCGCTGGAACAAGCCAGCTTCCTTGCGCGTTGCTGTTAAATTCCCAAAGGGAAAATTTACAGACCATAGTTTTCCTGAGTGGCTCACGAAGGCGACTTGGTGGGCACAGGTAAGTTTCAAATCCCTATGCCATCACATTTTTCAGCCATCAAACTTTTAATTTCTAAACATATCCTCTATGTCATGTTAATGCAGTTGTCATCCGAAGTGAAGATCTTGTTTGACTCTACATTATCTGAGCTTGGCGAATCGATTGATTATCACCCAGTCGGCGAGAGCTCCATTCCAACAATTGAAGATTGGGTAGAGAGGATGCGAATTCAACTATGGGACTTGGCATTTCATGATGAGTTGGGTTCAAAAGGAGTGCACAAGAATCGTACAGCCGAGTTGCAAGAAGGACTTCCGGAGGCCGTCAGCCGGGTGTTATACCGATACTTTTTCTACATCCTTTACCCAAGGAATGCATTATCGAAGACGCCTGCATTCTTCGAGAGCTATTTGGATCGAGATTCTGACAATTGCATGATCACAGATGTTATTGCCAAGAAGTGGGCCCATCAACACTGGCAGAACTATGGGTGGTATTTGGATTGTCCATTGACAAAGCCACCGTCGTTCGACATTCCTCTCAGGAACCGCATCCAACCTGAATTAGTTGGTAAGGAAGTTTTGGTGCCTCCAGAGTTAGCAGCGCCAGTGAAGGAGCCTCGAGGATCGAAGAGGAAGGCGGCAATTGAAGAGAAGGCTAAGATGGAGAAAGCTGCTGCGGAGGCCAAAGCTGCATCGGAGGCTGAAGCTACTGCTACATTGAAGGCTCTGGCAGTTGAGGCAGAAGCAAGTATGAAGCGTCGTACTGAAGCTGCTATCGCGGAGATCACGGCGAAGCAGGCAGCCCTTTATTCAACCTCTATGGCAATGGATGTAGATGCGGACATGGAGATCATGGACAGAGCCCACGATACCATTATGGCATCTGTTGCTACCCGGACCCTTCATTCTTCACCGTCACTGTCGCAAGCTCTCTCCAGTCCCTTGTCTCTTGTCACTACGACATTGAAGAAAAAGGTGGCGATGGTTCAATCAGCTGATCTCTCTGCTTCATCTTATCCCGCTTCGGTCTTAGTGGAGCGGACGAGCATCCGGCAAATGATGGAGAAACTACCAGAAGTTCACGAGTGCCTCGCGAAGCTTAACAATTTTGGGCTCCAGGTACGGTTTTCTCATGAAACTAAAAACTTGATATTTATACCTTTCTTTCTTATTTAATGTACCCTAAACCTCCTTTGCAGGTGAAGAAAGAGGTTGGGAATGCCGCACTCTCGCTTCACTGCAAACACTCCGGATTTGCATTGATTATGGCAGATGTGAAGGATGGCCTCTCTGTTCCAGGAATCTCCATGAACGCAACTCGAATTCCACCCTGGAATGAGTACTCAGTTCAAGATGTGGATTACTTGTTCGAGTTTGCGGAGAAATTTCTCCACAAAGAAGGTGCGCTGCTGGTATTTGCCCCTGACGTTCCTAGTATCCGATCAGACGTCTTCTCATATGCTGCGGCCTATAATTTGAAATTGCACCGAGAATGGTGGGGAATCAATGACCTTCCGCTTTCCTCTCATACAAATCCAGGAGTTAAGGTTAGCTTTTCTATCCAATTCATGGTGTCTTCCCTCTTTTCTTCAATTCATTATTGAAGAGCTCTATTTCTAATTCCATTTGTAGTTTATTCTCTAACTCCCTTTCTAAACTATTTCAGTGTCGTCGATTTCGAATTCTTCTCTTCATCCACAACGCGATGGACGGTAATCGTTTCTTGATTGCTACGGATGAAGATCTCGTGGAGTTTGGCATGGGGGTCTCAGAAACGGACGTCCTCTTCAACTTTACTTCTTCTGAGTCTCAATCCATGAATGGTTCCGTTCCTTGGAGAGGTGCTCGTGAGAAAGACTCGGTCTTCCTCCAGATTCTCATCGCGGCACTGACGAAGCGTGGAGATGTCGTCCTTGACACCACGGCGACAGTTGGTACATAGTGCTTCACCATGTTCGTATTCTCTATTTCTAATTCTAGTTTGATTAACCATAACAATTGTTTGCTGTCTCCAGGAAATTCTATTCGGGCTTGTACAACCATTGGTCGTCACATTGCAGCCCTTGAGGATGACTCCCTTGTCTTTGAAGCAATGCTCTCTCAGTTCAAGACTTCCGAGCAAGCCGTTGACGTCCAAGCTTCCACTTCAGCAGCTCCGGTTGCACTTGATATTGACGTGCCCATCCGTCAAGTAACTCGACGAAACGGATTGAGTACGTACGTTCTCATTTAATTTTCTTTTCATTTCTTTGAGCTGTATTTTTTCTTCATATCCACTGATCCATGTTTTTCTACTCCAGACTGATGGCTGCTGTCGTGTCATCGGTGAGAGACTTTGTTATGTCTCCATGGGATGAAAAAATGGCAAATTTACAAGCAACAATATCATCACCAACTGGTTCTTCGCCAATTCTGCGTTTTGACAGACGTGTTCGTAGATATATTGATGATGAGGCACAAGTAGACTTCGACATTATATCATGAACCTCCATTAGTTGTAATTTCTTGCACATTTGAAGCCTCACTTCTCCTACTTTTGACTTACAGTTTTTCTTCACTCGATGGTTTTAAACATTGAATACATTGCGTTTTTTCTTTGTTGTCAATAGTGTCTTTCCATGAAAAAATCCTTCATTCTAAACCATCTTTGTCCTCTTCTCTATATTATTCCTAAACCATTTTCTCAATTCAAAAGAGTTGCTGAATAACTCTTCTTGTGCGCTCTGCTTACAACAGTCCACTTTGTCCTCTCTTTGGTTCTGTCCATAGAAGAATTGTTGGTTTCTAATGTAATATTTGCAAAATTGAATTTTTACTTTGATATTGTTTATATCTAATGATACCTTTGGTCACCTTAAGTCACAAATGTAATTTTACTTACTTTAAATTGTAGTGCCTATAACTTAAACTCATTATCTCCTTCTTATAAATAGCAAATTCAGATTTATTTTCAAATCCAACTTTGTTCCCATATTTTCATGGAAGGAACTGATTTTTTCTTTTCATAATTCTACCACGGTCATAGGGTAATATAACCCATGTCAATTCTAAGCCCTACTCTAATTTCATTTGAAGTGGCAAACTAGTATATCATGAAAACATTTGAATCTCTAAATGTGGTCCACTTTCCACGGCTATAGGACCCTATCATAAACATTCACTTCCAATTTTTCTTTCACTTTTATTTACAAGTTTTCTAAACTTTTACTTTTCTTATAGAATCTCATCTTTTTTGCGCTCTAGGCTCGCAAACCAAGGCTCGCCGCTCTCCGCTCGCGGCTCTAGGCTCGCAAAATAGCGTTCCCCGAATACACGGGATGGTTGAAAATCCGGTGTCATAAAGTCCACACCGGCAACCGCAACACCTTGTACGCCAAGGAATGTACGGCATCCACATGAGTGGAAGAAACTCGTGGTACGGTAGTCAAAGGGGGAGCGGCACCAATAGCAGCTGCATCCGCAATGCCAAACAACAGTGGTAGCCGTGACTGATCAATGTGGTCCGGTAACCCCACGTGACGTGAACGACCACTGGTACCCGGTACACTGGATGAAGGTGACACCGCGTGTGCGGTGGTCTGAGCACGAGTGGCAACTGCAGCCACAACCTCCCCGGAAGCGCCATACAAATAGGCATCCATGGCTGAGGACGAACCACGACTCTTCACCAGAGCCCGTGCGTCCACCACTTGTCCCAAAGAACCATTCGCACTCAATTTCTTCTCCAACTCCGCCACTTTGGCTTCCAAGTCCTTCTCCCGTGATGAACCTGGCCGCTTCTCCGGGTGGAGAACAAAGCAGTTCTCATTGCAATGGCCGGACCTGCCACAGTGAGAACAAGTAACGAGCTTCTTCCCCTTGCCCGCAACCTTGTCACCAAACTTGGCCGCCTCGGTCTTGGGCTTCACCTTCCCTTTCTCTGCCCCCTTCTTCTTGGAACAGTTCGGGTCCCCTTTGGTGTGACCGGGTTCTCCACAAGCCCAACAATGCACAACCTTTTCAGGTTGTGCCTCCGCCAAGCTACTTATCATAGTAGTCAACTTCTTGGGCTTGGGAGCATCCATCAATGACGTGACCAAGTTTGTCGCCTTGGACACGCCCAGCGCTCTATCAAGTGCTTCCATCTCAGCAAACGCCTGAGCCAAATTGGCGTTGCCGTGATAATTAAAAAGAAGACGGGGGGTGATTAAGTCCACCATCCTCTTGTCTAACTTGGACATAAAAATCTTCACAAGTTGGCGCTCTGTGAAGACATCACCTGCCTCCGCCACCAACCGTGCCAATCGGGTATACATGGTGCGTGGCGTGTCCTCCTTTTCACGGCGGAATTTGGAAATCCTGGATGCGTTGCATCTGATCACGCCGGAATCCTCCATACTCCACCTCCAAGTGCGCCATGAACCGCGCCAAAGGGTCAAAGACTGGTGGCGGACCGACGGCCACCAATGCCGCCCGCGTGGCCTGGGCCAAACGCGACATGGCCCCCGTGCCGAACGCCTCATCTACAAGGGCAATGCCCTTCTGCGTGGAATCCTCACTGGAGGAGCCTCCCTCCTCCTTGGATTGATTGCAAAAGGCCAGGACATGAGCAACGGCGCTCTCCTTTCGCGCAGTCACCAACTCTACCTGGTCGCGCTAGTAATCCTCAACCGGACGTAACTCTTCTGCATGCAGTACCGACCACCTCCCATAGGTCTGGAGCGCCTCCAGCTCCAAATGTTGGGGCAAAAGCTCAAAAGCGTACCAGTCGTTGAACGACGGTGAACGCTGACGCTTCTCCTTCATCCATGTTTGGAAATGGAGCCGCCAATCGGATAGGGAGATGCCCCAAGTCCGACATGAGAAAACGATCACGCACAACCTGGCGGTGATCGTCCTCCATGTCGTCAAAAGTGCCCACACTCCAAACTCGAAGCCTCCGATTGGTATCCAACGCCGAAGTAGGCTCAAAAGCCTCGTCGGTATCCGACCCTAGTCCAAAGTCTGAAGCTGGTGCACTCTCCGGAGAATCTGGTAAGGGAGAATGGTAATACCGACTTCTCGTACTCACCATAAACAAAAATCCTCTGGGTAACTATCTACGGGTGCTATCTAAAGGGTAAGGGTACGGACGGACAACCTGCACCTGCAAAATCACCAAGCTATGTGCTTTGCCAGTCATCACCTCCGGCTAACACAAGTCCAACCACATCCCCCCACATGAAAAGGTCTTGCCGGTCATTACTCCAACTTTACCCCTACAGTACCCTATCACAAGCTAGCACAACAGTAAATGGGGCAACCGGAAAACACCGGCAACAAGCCCGCAACACGGTAGAAGGTACCACACAAGAATTCAAAAATCAAAACCGGATCCTCTCCCCCAAGAACATAGAAGCAGAAAAAATGAAAGAGACAACGCCACTGGCATACGCTTGCAGTGGATGCCTCAAAGTCGCAAAACCTGCAAATCAAAGAGAAACACTAAAAGTGTTTCTTCTAACGTCTAAAACTAAGGGAGTAGTGGAGATTGACCGTGGTGTTTACAAAACACTATCCATCCAATGAAATCACACACATTGATAGACAATCACAACAAACGCCAAACTAATCCTAAAATTAGGTCAAATGGCGGAAATCCCAACTATAAATGTCACTCACATCCGAGTAACAATGCCTTTGAAATCTACTCCCAAAGTTTAGCACTATCTTTTTTTTATTTTTATAGATCACAAAACATATTTTCGGCCCTCACGAAAAAACTAGCAATTTTTTTTTTGATATACTATTTTTTTATATCACTAGTCTTTGAATTTCTTCACAAATCCAAATCCGTCGTCGAAATCGCAAAATACTGAAAATTGTAAAATCTAAAATTCTAACATCCAACTCCAGGGACTTCTAAAAATCTGCTCAAAAACCAATGGTTTAGGGTACCGCGGCATGCGTTTGGGTACCTGCTGGAATTTGGAGTTCATAACGGCTCAATGACCCAGCCCGTTACTCACGTCACGTCCCGCGGGTCCCACGGTCAATGACCATTGTCTTGTCACGACTCACGAGCTGCTTGCGCTTGCTGACTCCACAGCTCCCACACTAGGCTGCTCTCGATTGCCGGTAGTCCTCAAGCCCACATTGATTGGGTTGCCCCAATTCTCTCCAATCGGAGCCCAAAGGTCCACTCCACCTCGCTGTCAACGCCTGTTTGGTCTGCTGCCCACTTCTTTCCACTTGAGTCGCAACCCTAGCATCTAAATCGGGCTGTCCTAATCAGCAGTAATTTGGTGGTGTCCTGATTCTGGCTATTCACGTAGTCTACAGTTGGAGCCTGTAGCTCCACAATCCCCCTGATCTCAAGACCAGTCAACACGTCCCCAATCCTGTCCAATATGTCCCGATTCCTTCAATCGTAGCCGCCCCGTTCTCCAAGTTCTCAACATCTCCTCGGCGTTCTCCAAGTTTTCAACGTCTCCTCGGCGTTCTCTACAAACCTCGCAGCTTTACTCGACTCTCCACAGCCCTGACAGCTCCAGTACATTCACACAGAAACTAACTACAACACTTTGCTCAACTCCTTGAGCTCAAGCACCATTAACACTACTAACAAACAATTGATTTTTGTAACCCACTCTTCTCTACTCTTCCCATTTTCAACAAACTTCTCAAACGCGAAACTAGTGAAGAAATGAGGAAAATAAGTGGAGGTCTTTGTCAAGTGAATGTGTTGCATATCACAAGAGTAGTCAAGCGTCACGCACACCACAATGGGTGAATCAACGAGTGTGAAGTACAAATGGAAAGCATGAGACTTTACTAATGGCTTAAACCGCCACTTACAAGCAACTCTCAAACACTACTCTCCACTCTCACTCACAAAGCTTGACTTGACAAAGTCGTCAAGTCAAGGACAAGTGCGGCGCTATACGCACACACGCGCAATCCTAAATGGATGAAAGTCATCCACGGATGAATGGGGTGCGCCGCCATATGTCCCTAAATGTACGTAGATTAGTAACAAACTAATCTACGCTAAAACTACGATACGGAGAGGCCCTCGACGCCATGTCCCGTGACACTCCGGAGCTTCAGCAAAGCCCTGGAACTGGGCTCCGGGACTGGGAGGATCCGTCGCCAAACGCCTCGCAAGCGGGGGAGTTGACTTCCGGCGGCTTGATGAAGGAGGAGTAGGTTGGGGTCGGAGGGGAGAAGGGGTTTCGTTCGGACTCACCTCTGGAAGTAATTCCGTCCAGTGCTTTCCGGTACCGGTGTTCAGATTGCCGGGAGGACTGCAGCTCACATGTGCAGTAGGCTCTGGCTGAGTCAAGCTCTCTTTCTGCTTCCCGAAAGCCTCCGGATGTACGCTGGAAGGTCCGGGTTCGTCTGGGGATGTCCGGATCCGGACCGGAACTGCTAGGTCCTCCGGTGCTTGGGTGCTCCGATCCTCCGGTCCTTCCGTGGTTATGTTGGCCACTAGCTCCTGCATGCGGCTCCATGTCTTCTCCATCTTCTTGCTGTGGTCGTGCAAGAAGCGTATAATCTGAACCCAGTTCAGCTTGCCCTCCTTCTCCAGCTGACATGTGAAGAGCAGACTTCGGTTGATAGTGTCAACCAGGAATGCCAGTAATGCACGTACCTCGATCAAGGCTTGGGCGGACGCGTTTGCTCGATCTTCGGCCTCCTTCAACTTCTTCTGGGACTCTGTCAACGCCGAAAACATTTTGTCGCACGTGGCGGCAAACTGATCTCGACTCCGGATGATAGCAGCCTGCTGAACCTCCAAGGCTCGAAGTCGAAGCGTGTTCTTGTGCAGCTCCGCAATTGCTGTCGGTATCTCTACAGACTTCTCTACCTCCAATTCTTGCCGGATACCGTCAAGAATCTGCCCATATTGTGCCTCTAATTGACACACGATCGCCGCACGCCAACCCGCATGTTGAATCAGCTCAAGTAGGTCGGGTCCGTCAAGTCCAACGAGGTGCGGGGGCTCCGCTGAAAGAACGCGACCTTCACGTGGGGCCAATCTAGCGTCTCCCTGAGGTTGACTACCCGTGGGCTGAATCGACGAAGAAGGTCCCGGCGTTGACTCCCTTGGAACAGATCGGCTCCTCTTCCGGGGTTGCGGAACAGCCTCGGGTACGGAATCTTCAACGTCTTCCATTCCTTCGTTGTCGGATACTGGCTCCGGACCCCTATAGTTCTGGATGTTGAGCAACAGCTCATACGCGTCTTGCTTGTCCGAGGTAAGCACGTCATGTTGTGCGTAGAGATGGGTGAGATAAGAGGGAAGTGGGGTGCCGGCCCTCTTCGACTTCTGGAGCCCTCTCACCATCCGGTTGACCATCTCGCTCATAAGCGAGGCCCAATCTACACTAAACTTCTCCCTCGTCGACACCTAGAATGGTGGTGGCCCATTTAGGCACCACCCATTTAGGTTTTTCCGGGTGAAAGATCGGGTTCAAGAACCTTACCACCATCTGTGCGTCCTGATGCCAGAGGTCGTCGGTATTGTAGCCTTTCTTGGGGTCGGCTTGCTTCGTGAACTCATCCACGAGGATGTCATTGTTTTGCTCCGCCGTCTTAACGGTTCCGCTGCTGAAGGAGTAGGTACGTTGCCACTCCGGAATACCCCACGTCTCGGGGTGAGCTTGTATGGTGCTGTTGTACTGGTTGTCCGGTGCGCCGAGTAGCTCCACCACTAGCTTTGCTTCCTTCGCGATCCACGCAACGTCGAGCAACCCGTGGCAGCCCATGTTGGTGAGGTAATGTTCGAGGACGGCCTTCTCCTCCGGATCTATCGGTGTAATCGGAACCACCCGTTGTACTGCTGGCTGGGTCAGGGTTGTCTACATAGACGGACAGGGGCCCAAAGACAGCGGACGGACGGACAGTAGGACGGACGGACAGGACGGACAACACTTTTTGGCGGACGGTTGCATGTAAAAAAAATTACAAACCCTAAATCTAATTTTCAACTTACCCCTAGTAAAACACGTGTGCAGGACACGTCAGAAGGCATTCCACGTCACATCAAGGGGCGGGCGCGTGCCTTCGGACCGCGCGCACAACATTTGGGGCCGGGCGCGTACCAATCTGGACCGGGCGCGTTCATGTAGGGCCGGATGCGTTCCAATTAGAGCCGGGCGCATACGATTTAAGGCCGGGCGCGTGCATACAGGGCCGGGCGCGTATCCCTAAGGGCCTCGCGCGTGCATTTCAGGGCCGGGCACGTATGCGTCAGGGCCGGGCGCGTTGCACTCAGGGCCGGGCGCGTACCGTCAAGGTTGAGCGCGTACCGTTAGGGGCCGGGCGTGCAGCGTCACGGGCCTGGCGCGTTCCATTGTGGGTCGCGCGCGCACCTGCCTATCGGGCGCGCACGATTAGGGGCCGGGCGCGCGCGATCGAACACTGCGTCTGCCCCTCAAAAGGGCTGAGGTTTAGAGAATTTGAAAGACTTCAATTGTACTAGGGTGCTCTAACATTAAAATTATTTATTTCAATGTGGTGCTTTCATGAATGGGCACTCTCAACACCAAGTACATATTTTAAAACCGCGGTGCTATTGTACCATGCTATCACCACACCACTAAAATCACTTTTAACTTGTAGTACCTTCATGTCCGTCATCTTTTAATCATCTGAGCTTGAGGATTCTTCATTGTGTTTTCGCTTTCGTTTTGATCGGCGAACATTTTGGGGAAGAGAAAGCCCGCGAAGCACCACTGTATTGTCGCCACGTACCTCATCGCAATCCTCATCGTCTGCATCATCGCCCGATGATGAGAAGTTCTCCACTGAATTTTCCAAGACTGGTGCCACGTACTCCTCAATCTCCGAGGCCAAGTTTCGTAATTGTAGCTCGGCTCCAGTAGTTGATGCGGCGTTCACAAGTCGTTTTACTCGGATATTCTTCCTTTTGTCTGTTACTCCATCCATGTTTTTGGAGCGGTTGCCTTTGGCCCCAATGACTCTCTCCGAGGTTCCACCTCGCCAAGGTCTCGTGAAGAAAGGGAGAGTACCATTGTTCTCGCCCCTCTGTGTCCCTAAATGGCTGCTCATAGTAGAAGACCCAATCCTCGCGGAGGAGAGTTGTGGGGTTAGTATTACACGCTCCACACCACCATTTGGGCCGAGTGCGCTACGGTGGACGGGTGGCCTAACTATTGTTGAAGAGGTCTTTTTCTTTACACGTAAAAGAGTTCTTCCGATCGATGCGGTACTTTGATTACGGGGCCGCCGAAACAAATCTTGTAGTGGCATGTCTTCCTCTGAGTCCGGTTCTATTGCTTGAGGCAAAACCGGAGAGCTTCTCACAACTTCAATGGACCCCATGGTGGCCATTGACTCATGGGATTCATTATCGTTTCTAGTACTGCTCACTTCGTTTCCATCGTGAGGAAATGTATCGTTTGCTGCAATGCCAATGCCATGACCGTCGAGTTCAGGGCCATCGCCACTAGAAGGGCCCGAGGCGCTAGAGCCGTTTGAGTTCATAGACTGATTCTCCAAGATGTTGTCATCTCCATCAAGATTGCCCCCCAGTGCCGACCCATCTTCGTCTGCCCTAGCTTCTTGGGCACGGTCTTCACCCGATAGTTCTACTATAGTATGGACTGCCGCTCCGTCGACATCATCAAATACAAAAGGATCCACTGGGTCACCGTGGACGTTGTGAAAATGGTCATGTAGTGCATCTCCACCGTGCTTGTTGTTTGCAGAGTTGTCCCTAGGTGGGCTATGATCAGACACAGGGTTGTTGTCACCGGCAAGGTCTTCCCAATCGCCGCCCATCCAGTCATAACCTTCATCATCCGACTCCAAACCCTCGTCCTCTGTGTTTGAAGGAAGTCCCCCATCTGGATCAGACTCCTCCGAATGCACATTCTCCTCATACCATCGAATTGGGTCTGGACGAGCACGTTCTCGGAGTAATCGACTATTTGTGTAGATGTAAACCAAATCTTCCGCTTTCTGCACTCCCAAGCGATTTTGACTCTTACTATGCACGAACGATTACATGCTCCAATTACGCTCACATGACGAGGCCGAGCAGGTTTGTGCTAGTATACGCTTCGCAATGATAGGCAATGATTGCCCGCCCACGCGGTTCCACCATTGGTGAGGCAAGAGGTTGTTGTTTTCAATTTCCCCAGCTTCCTCCGGTGAATATGGGCCTTGCAATTCTTCATACTCCGTGATTTCGAGCATTACTGCCGAAAAAGACACTTCGAGTGGACCACAGAGCCTCATAACAACCTTGTTTAGGGCCCTTTTGGCCTCACCATTATTTTGAATTTGCAAGTTATTGGCTAGATAAGGATTCAATAAAGCCCCTGCATAATGGAGATTTGTTGTCATCATCTCCCAACGCCTTAGGAATGATCCTTGAAGGCGAGTTGCAATTCCGTCAAGCATATTGAATGGCGCATTGCGTAGCTTGAACACGTGCTCCTTTAGCTTGTTCATGGTCACCCAAGCAATTCCCATTGCCGGAGTGTCACCATCAAAAGTCCGCAATGCCTTTAGTACTGGTGCCACTACAAATTCAAAGTTACCGCACCGATGCCAGAAAGTCTCGTCTAGAACGGTGGCTCGCACCTGCGATGCCTTTACATGGGCACGGTGCCCGTTTTGCCTATCGAAAAGAGAGGATTCGTAGGATATCCATGCTGGGTCTATCACAACCACCTCCAGGGCATTCTTCACTTCCAATAGACGATGGATCATTATGTAATTGCATGCAAACCTTGTTGCTGCTGGCCACAACAAAGACAATTTTGGCGAAAATCGACGAAAAAGGGCCATGGACACATGGTGGTTCCGGATATACAATGCAATCTGTTTCGCCTTCTGGACGAGGTCTGCAAACATGCCTTCCTTCCCCCAGTCCTCGAGGAGGAGGTCCAAAATATGTGCACAACACCCTTGAGTATATATGTGCGGGTACTCATCGTTGACCTTCTTCATTGCCCCCAACATGTTTGAAGCATTATCGGTGCACACTTGGACCACATTCAATGGTCCAACCTTATGGATGAAACTTTTCAATTGGTCCCCTATATATGCCGTAGATTTCTTCATACCCGTGGTGTCAACGACGCTAGTTTGTGAGCTGTGAGCGATGAGCGGTCATTTCATGAGCAACGAGCACAAATTTACTAAAAAATTATATTTATTCGAATAATTTTGGAGAATATTTCTATTTTAAGTAAATTTTTGGACCTATAACCGTGGATTGAACTCAATTGTTGGGATTTTAGGGCCTCTCAAATCATACCGTAAAATCATCAAGCCCCCCTATTTTCTGAGATTTAAAGAAGTTCAGTATTTGGAAAGGACATTGCTTATAGGAACAGTGGAGTATTTCAATGGCTAGCAATAGTGAAGATGACATTGACTGTAGCAGATTTGTACATAACGCCATAATTTCTAAAAGAACTAGTAGACCAAGTTGAGAGAGAAGATGATGATGGTGGTGCGAGGGAGCATCAGGCTTTAAAAAAAAGCAAGATTTTGAATAGTATAGAGAATAAGGGGTGCTAGGGGTTTAGATTTATCAAGGCTTGGATATTACGAGTTTAACATTTTAAGTTGTTGGGAAATAGTGAAGGGAGGATGCAAGCCCCATGAGAGGTAGCTAGTCTAATTGTTGGCACCAACAATTAAAATCAAGAAAAAGAAAATGAAAAAAAAAACTTCAGAGAATATAGGTAGACAACATAGTTTGAAGTGGCCAAGTCTTTTACATTTTGATGTTACACTAGGGGGCATGTACTTCTTATGAGTGGTAGCTACTTTAGTTGTTGGTACCAACAACTATATTATAAACATCATAGAATTAAGGACTTGGAGACACATCCATAGTTATTAGTGATTATGACCTTGGCTAACTTCTACATGTAGTCAATAGAGAAAACGACCCACACCGCTGTCCATTACTTTCTTCACTTCGTTGAAGCTGAACGTCGGTGCATAAACAAAGTGGTCATCTTCCAAATGAAACTGGCACAACACACGAAAGATGTAGTATAAATGCTTGCAATAGTACCAAGCGCCTCGCTTCTTCGTCCGGACGAACATATCCTTGAAGTCCTCACAAGAGCAATCCGGGGTGGTCCCAATAGTCAAGCGATACTCCGTCGTTCTCTGCGCCTTTTTGCAGTGCAACAAAACTATACCTCCATTGACAGGGTATGGAATGGGAGTAACCTGGCTGATGCGGGCATCAATGATGGCGGCTGACTCCCAACGGTTCCTTTGCTTCACGGACACCTTGCCTTGTGGTAGACGTCGGATGCGGCGCCCATCACGGAGTGTTGGATATGCATCGGGTGCTTCTGGAGTTGGAACTGCAGTAACTTCGGCAATGTGAATCTTGGAGTGTCCAAAGAGACGCCGAGGTGAAATTTCTCGGCGCTCTTGAAGTTGGAATCCAGCCTGCTCAAGTCTAAGAATCTCCCCCTTTGTGAGCTTCGTGCCCTTGAGTACGGGCCAAACGTTGGGCACCTGGGGTCGGGCGCCGACCACCCACTTTTGGTTGGTTCCCTTCACACAACGTTCGATATCGTCCATACAATGGAAGAATTCCATCATCTTGTCTTTCAACAGACGGCGAATGTGCAACACTCCAGTATAGGTAGGGGCAGGAGTACTCTTACCTAGACGTATAATCATCTCTGAACAAGTTCTTCCAGTTCGTGCTTGTTTGGCAAAGCATTTCTTCTTGGAAGTCTTTAGGAGTCGGGCAATGTGCCATTGCCTCACATCGCAGTCAGATTCTTGGACACTAGTCACATGCTTCACCTGTGCACTTACAACATTGGATGCTGATGCTGGTGGAGACAAAATGCGAACGTCGTTAGAAGAAGTAGGTGAAGAAGGGGGAGATAAATCAATTGCTGGTGGAGCACTCTCACGGCGGCCCTTCCTTGTTCTCGTCTGGACCTTGGGACGGGAGAAGTTCATCTTGTCTGAGCGGTGACTATCAAACTCAGATCCAAGAGGGAGGTCTAGCTTGCGTGCGATAGACCCGAAGACCTCCTCACCCTCAAAATGTGGGGTACGGGTGCACCATTCCTTCCCCTCTGCCATCGTCTCCATTGCGTCAACAACTTTATCTAGTCTGCCCGATTGTTGGGCTTGGCGTAGCCTCAACTCTTGTTTTGAAGGCCCAGTTCCGGGCCGCCCACCCTTTAGAAATTTGTAGTAGTTTGTGCACTGCATGAATGCACGTACGAAGTCGTCCACTGTAGCGTCGTACAAATCGTTCCCCCTATTGCCAGACTGTTGAAGCCAACGGTTATGGACGGTCTCCGATAAGTTGCAGGAGGGCATTTCAGCACGCTCTTCATCCGTGAGGTCCTGGAAAAGACATCCAGGAATTTAGCCAACATTGATTGCTAGCACAAACAAGTGAGTCCACGGGACAATGTACTAGGCGAAAGAATGACTTACCAGCTGCATGGAGGCTCCCCATTGCCGGTAGCGATAATGCCAGAAAGCAAGCCACTGGTCAAGCTGCTTGAGTGCTGTATCGTCTACGGCTCCACACGATTGCCACCATGCCCGAATTGCAAGGTATCGAACCTCAGCCTCGGCGGAGGTCTTCGAATTTTTATATTGCTTGCATAGGAGACGATGTTGTTCTTGGAACTCACTCTTGATATGATTGTCTATATGGCGGTTCATGGAGGTGGTCCAATGAAGGAGGCATGTGCGCTCACGATCAGGCATCTCCTTGTGTGGATCTCCGGTTCCATAGATCTTGCGAACAGCATTCCAATTGGCACCAGCGCTATCCGCCATGAATCCCTTGAAGTTGACAATCATGAGCCCATGCCTAGCCATGACTTCGTTGAGGCACTTCCACATGACACATTGGGCCTCACAATCCTCAGATTGCATATCACATACTGCAATAGTCATCACCCTACAGTAGTGTGAATCATAGACATGGCACGCCATAGTGGTCCAATTATTGACGCGCTTGACGTGGTCAAACATGAGCCAAGAATCTTGCAAGTCTCCTCCTGGCTGCATTCTAGTGACAAGGTCAACACCGGAGCCAGGTCCTACCTCACTCATCTTAAAGACGAAGACTTTGTCGTTGTCAGCGCCTTGTCCCGGAAACATATTTCGTTGGACAAAGGGCCAGGTCGTACATCCTCTCATCTGGCGGATGCCGTCCATGGGATTAGTGCGCCCGACGTGCTTGAAGTTTGATATAGCATTCTTGATGTTTGGAGAGGCGAGGTTGGCGTACTTCTCCATAACGGTCTTCATGTCCTCCACAGTCATGGTCGTATCGCACTGTTGTGGATGGAGGAGATGCTTCGCAAGGAACTCCTTACTTGCAGCCATGGCAATGGAGGAATTTGTTGCGGACGGAGTGCGCTCCACTTGCTCGCCGATCAAGGAAATGATAGTATTCTCAGACTCGCGGCAGACGCCAAATGCAACGGGGTGATTATGGACGCCCAAGTGCACACAAGCTCGGGTCATACCCGGTGGTCCAATGACATAGTAAATAATAGCGTCACATGTAGCAATGGCCTTAGGTGGAGTCTTGCATACCTTGCAACATACGGTGGACAGTTTCGGAGGGTCTTCCCTCCCCGGCACGAAGGGAATGGGAGTTGTCCCTTCCCACTCCTTTTCATTGTAGGGGTCTTCACGATTCGGTCGTTTTAGGTAATCGCAATCCAGATTTCCGCACTTGAGATGGCCAGCACATGAGGATCTCCGGAAGGTAAGGCCCATGTCATTTGAGATGTTGGAGGTCTTTGTGAGGCACCAACAATGGCCATCGTACTTCTTGTCCATACCCTGCAAGTTCTTGGCCTTGGACGAATTGGCACCAGCAGCAACTGGTGGCAACTCAAAGATGACATCACCATCGTACATGGAGGGTAGGAAGTCAACTGTCCGATGTGGCACTGAAGCATAGTTCATATTCTTCAGCACATTCTTCGTACTTGGTCTAGACGCCAAGCTCTTCAAGCACGCAACAACACTTGTACGTCCCAATGTTTGAGGATGTAGGGGAGGTCGTACAGCGGAAGACGGTGTTGGGGGTTGCCGGTGCTCGTCGAACGTGGATGGCGGCGGGGTGCGAAAAGAGGTGGGAGTGGAGGCAGTGATGTCCTCCACGCGGAAGTCATCATCGCTGTCGTCAATGAAGATTGGAGAGTGCGCCTGATGTTGCTTCAAGGGCGGGGGGATGTCGGCTACGCTAGTTGCTGGAGTGCAAAGTGGGGCGTGGATGCTAGACGTTGTGAACTTCCCGGGCGTCAACAGGTGCGTGGATGCCTGCATCTGCATTTGAGACAAACCAAAGACTTTGTAAGTACCCTCCTCCAAGGACCATGTCTTCTGACCATTAACTAGGGAACTGAGCTGAGTGACGGTGTATTGAACATTTCCGTCCACATTGAGAACCTCCTTCTCAACATAGATAGACTCTTCCTGGAAACCAAAACGGACTGCTAGGTATATGGAAGGAACTATGGCAAGACCGTTAGGTCCTAGTGGATGTCGAATTGGATGCTTTGCTCCTTCAGTGCTAAGTGTAGCCATCTCTAAGGACAATGCAATGGGGCAAAGAAGATTCATAAAAATTGCTAACAAGTTACTGAATGCTACGAGCGATGGTGGTGTATATGTTGGTAGTGGAGTTCTAATTCAGTTTAGAGAGTGACATTGAGCGGTGTGAAGAATGTGACAAAAGAAAATAAAAAAAAACAATGATGGATCTTTTAGGAGAACGTGGTTCAAGGTTTAGGCGGCGGATTGTAGTGCAAATTAGATGTACTAAAGCAGGTGGCCGTCGCAAGGATGGAGTTATTAGTACACATCCGAGTTTGTTGAGGTGGATGTGAGTTGGAAAGTAACTCTCAGGATTTTTAAATGTTATGTTTGGAAGAGCTATGTTATAGAGTCTACATAATTTGAAAGATGTCGTCAAAAGTGTCAGAGTGTAGGTTGTCAGGCTACATCTCAATCTTAGAAAGTTGACATTAAAGATATGCTTTTCTTGGAGGAGGCGCCGCCTATTACCTGTACTCACATTTTGAAAATATGAGTACAGGTAATAGTAGGCTGGTAATTTAAATATAGTTTATTGTTGGGCGGGTAGTGGACTAAGGAAGTGAGAGGGGATAGTTATGGGGAGATGGTTGGATTGTGATGTCTAGCTTGTTCCACACACCAATGCAGGAACCTCAGTCTCGAGTGGCACCTGCTCGAAGAAGGGTTAGGAAGAGTGCATTTAGGTTCTCCTCGAGAAAGATTTTACGTCAGTCGAAGATGAGGTCAGGTAGACGGTACGAGGGTATTGATAAAGTAACATGTACTTCAGACTTTGATAGAGATATGCAGCCTTCACAGACGGGTCCACTAGAAAGTGTTAGAGGAAAATTTCAGAAACGTGGAAGAGGTAGAGGGAAGGGAAAGAGTGCCAATAGTACAGCAAGTGTGGAGTTTGTGGAAGATGGAGCACATGATGAAGGAAGAGAATCAAGAATAGCATCACAGGTAAGTGCTCCAGTCACATGTTTTTGTTTTTAAAGTGCTATGCTTGTTGTACTTTTAACATAATTCTGAAAGAGATAGGCATGATTTTATGAATATGTAGGAAATAGAGACAATTTGTGACTAGTATGGATGGAGATGGGATGGTAGAGGATGCGGAGTTAAAATTAGACTTCAGAAGGACTCATTGGTGGTCACGGTATTCTACATAAATAGCATTGTATTCCAAATTCATTTGAATAGGAAAATTTAACTTGATTGCAAAAGAAGCATGTTAGCCAAAATACCCTAGATTTTGAAGCTTTTGAATTCAGATTCTTTTGTGTTATCAACCATTATTGTCTCGACGACTCCCCGGGGGGATTGTAGGGGCGAAGAAAAATTTACTAAATTTAGTAAAATTTGCCGAAATTTCTATAGGAAAAATTGCTTTATTTTTTAATTAGATGGGTTTTTAGGATATGATCCATAGTCATTACCTTTCCGTCATTCCATACTTTCTGACGAGCAACTGCTGAACTGAGAAACATGCGGTACACCAACATTCATCCCACATTCTCCCTCCCGTCCAAATTTGTTTTTGAAAATCACGTGCCCCCCTCGCTGCGATGGTTTCGAGGCGCTACGAGGGTATTGGGGTGCAGCTAGGGTTTCGACAGGCAGGCCGAATCGCAAGCAATCTTCACGAGGCGTTGTGAGGGTTTCGTGGCGAGAAGGTGCTGCGTGGGATTCTTGGGAAGGCCCTTCGGATCCGAAAGTCAGAATTCGAGGTTCCTATTTTGTAAAACAGATTCAGTTTAGGGATTCCGATTTTAGAGCTTACTGATCTTTTACCTACTTTCGGAAATCAGATTCTGCGAGGGTCTGTCACATGGCTCATTCACTTAATATTGTTGTAGAATTTGTTGCTGAAATTGATACCTTCGGATCCGAAACTCAATCACCTTGTTCGGCGACCTTACTGATGAGAGATATTTTCTGTCGTTTTTATAGGTGCGTGATTTTGAAGCACCAGGGATGGAGGATGGAGCGAGCCATGCCGACTTGCGAGGCGAGAGGTGCACATCTTCACCGACCTTGTCTCCTCGTCATGTAAGTGACCGAGCCTTAGCAGCAAACCTGTTATAAATTACATGAAACCCTTAACCATAGAAACTGGGTGTTGATGTTGAAGGTCCCAAGTTTTGCATCGTCGGTGATGGAGGAGGAAGCACTGAGTGCCGACTTTGCAGGCGTGCAGTGCACAACTTCACCAACCTCGGATCCTGCACAGGTGTGTGACATCTGTTTCTTGAAACCGAGTGGGATAACTGTTTCATGCACTTCAATGTGCGGTGAAGTTTGATGCTGCTTTGAAGATGTTTGAATCTGAAAGTAGATTGCAAGGTTCCAAACTTTTAAGAAATATTA
Source organism: Bryoerythrophyllum caledonicum (assembly GCA_963971425.1). Classification (NCBI taxonomy): domain Eukaryota; kingdom Viridiplantae; phylum Streptophyta; class Bryopsida; order Pottiales; family Pottiaceae; genus Bryoerythrophyllum; species Bryoerythrophyllum caledonicum. The sequence goes on from CAXARX010000967.1 coordinate 62,544, forward strand.
AGAGTCATTGTTTCACATGGTTCATTATTGAGTGAGAGTTAAAAAATTCTTCGATGAAAATGTGACTTTCGGATCCGAAACTACAAGAAACGTCATCCGTTTTTTTATATAAAAATTCAATTCACCATTTCAATTGGTTTTGTTGTTGATTATGGTTGTAAAAAGGAATGTTGAAAATGTGACTTTCGGATCCGAAACTAGATGTACAAGTACCTCATTTTGAAAAAAAGTATTTTGAATCACTGTTTCTGTTAGTTCATTAATTTGGGTTAGTTGTAAACTTCTCTGCTGCAAATGTGACTTTCGGATCCGAAAGTAGTTCACTAGGTTCCTCATTTTCGAAAATTTAATTTGAGTCACTGTTTGTGTTGGTTCAATAATTAATGATGTTTGTAAAAATATCTAATTTTATTATGACTTTCAGATCCGAAACTGCATTCACCGGTTCTTCATTTTGAAAAGAATTTGTTTGTGACTATTACAGTTGGTTCCGTATTTATGAATGGTTAGAAATTTCTTTGATGCAAAAGAGACTTTCGGATCCGAAACTCGATTATTGTCTTCCTGATTTTAACAAAAACTGTCAGCATTGTTGTTTTCCATAAGAATGACATGAGATAAGCATTGTGGGCAATGTGGGGTGATTGAAGATTGCAATTGCTTCTGAGAATTAGTTGGTCAATGATATAATGACTGTCATGTTCATCAAATGTTGCAGTTTTGCCACTTGTTGAGTAGGTGTCATCTTCGTTTTTGTAAAATTATTCACACAACACCTGACTTTTGGATCCGAAAGTCTTGTTGATGATTTGAGGGTGTTTGAAATAAATTCTTAATAATTGCCTACTTGTCGGGATTTGTGCAAGAAAACGTGACCGATTAAAGAACGAATGGAATCAAAATTATCAATGTTGAGTTTTTTATTTTAAATCCTCTATCAATAGTGTCTATTTCATATATAATACTCTCATATCTCCGTTGGCAAATGTTGTCATTGGTCATGTGGGTGTATGGGCAGAGTGTTCCGGTCCTCTTTGTCATTGATCTTGATTTGTATTCCAAACACTTGATACGTAGAATTCAACATCATTGATGTGACATCTATGTTGTAATCAAACTGTTTGCTCTATTTTGTTGTGTAAAATGTGTTGATGAGGATGTTGATCATCATTGTTCTGTTGTAGATGGCCGCATGCGACGACCAGGCCGTCAGTGATCTTGTGGATGAGACCGGCTTGGCATCAGCTTTGCAGTCATTGCGGAGGTCAATTCGTGGTATCTCTTACGACGTTTTGCAGAGCTCAATTAGTTGCGCGGCCGGTGAGCTCCACATTCCGCTTTGTCGGATGATTCCCATGACTATGGTCCGGTCACCACTACGAAGCGATGTGGAGAAGCTTAAGGGGGAGTTTGTCACGGGATATAGACCAGGGTCCGCGTGTTTCTACGTATCGTTGAAGAGTTTCTCGTTGGTGGAGAAGAATGTCCTTCCCGAAGATCGTGAGTCATGGTCCGCGCTATGGCGGCAGGAAGACCAGAAGTTTGAGGCGCTCTTGAGTACTCGGCCGGAGTTTGCAGCATTCTCTAACAAGTTCTTCTTCGTTTGGGATGGCAATCACCGTCACATGGCATGGTGTGAGGTGATTTCTCAATTGCACACCACGGACCCAAACTTCCATGTTCCCGTGAGGGCAGTTGTTATTGAGCCGTGCTTGGAGAACCGGCACATCTTGCTCAACGCAATGTCAGACTGGAACAAGTATGTATAAATTTTGAAATCATCTCAATAAAGTATTTCAGCAATGTGAATTGTTGAACTCCTGTCATATTTAACATTCTTTGATATGTATTGAATGCTTTCATCTTGGCAGGCAAAAGGAGACGGACCACGTTTCGCAGCACCTAACACACGAGTTGAAGCGAGTCCAGCATTTGGGCCTCTTGGACTTCGAGCAGTTGAAGGGCCTCATTAGTGACGACGATTATGAAGCCAGCATCCTGGAGTGGTCAAAGAAGGGAGGAAGGAAGTGGTATCACATGACTCTTGATGCGTTTGTGAAGCTCATGTATGAGGTATGTTGTAAAGGACTCCTTGTTTTGTCATAAAAATTATTGGTATTTCTTTTCTTTAAATCGAAGATTTCTAATTGGCCATGATTTTCATTTTCATTCCAGCGTGACCTTAGTGCGGTCCAAGAAGAGCAGATTCAGAAGTTTAAGGACAACTTGGTCAGTGGTGTTGGTGAAGACCGCCATGGTAGTACAACTGAATTGGTGAGCCTTTGCGCGGACGCCGTGCAAAGGAAGAAGACCTCGTGTCAGACGCAGCTAAACCGTTATCTTGCTATCGCCAATCCAGCCAACGGAGAAGATTTCTTTAGAGAGGTACAATTTTGGCCCTCAATGTTCGCATTCTCTGTGGTGAGTTTATATTTAATGAGTGTGAAGTCTTACTGCAAACCTTTTTGCTTCAGGTGAACCGTCACTTTGATGTGTATCAGAGGAAGCCTGAAATGACACTGGAGAAGCTCCAGCTAATTGCCACTGCCAAAGTAGCCGCGACTTTCAAGGGGCGCTGGTGCAGGTGGTGGAACTTGAGCAAGGGTAGTAGACAGGAGTACAACTTTCCTACGTCGCCGGCATCGGACCTTGTTCTGCGTGGTTGGATTGACAAGGCTGCGTTCTTTGCTGGGGTATATTCCTTTAATTAATCTTGTCTAGTCCTCTTTAAAATACTATGTCGTGTACTCATGTTTTGACTACTTGAAATATTGGTTGCAGCTAGAGGAGGAAAGCGAGAAGCTCTTTGGTGAGATAATCCTTGAGGACAACATCATCCTCAAAACAAACGGGCTTCCAAATCCTATTCCAAGCATTGGAAAGTGGATTGAGGCAAAGAGCATGTCATTATGGACAAAGGTATTCTCCAGCCATATCGGAAAGGGTGGCTCTTACTCAAAGAGCTTGGAGTTTATGGCGCAGGACCATTGCGACAAGATTGTGAAGCGTGTAGTAATGCGTTATTTCTGGAGGGTACTAGTTGCAAATGGAGCCTTGGCTGCTGGAGATTTGCCCATCCGCTTCACAAAGTGGTTGGACACCTCTACATCGGAGTGTGTCTTTACAGATGCTCAGAAGCGCCGGTTCTCGCATCACCATCTTGTACAGTGCCCATGGTACTTGGAGATGAGAGAGTCCGATTCCACCCCGGGAGACGAGGTTGAGTTCCGTGCTGCTTGCCAATCGATCACATTATCTTCTCGTGAGGGCAACGTGGCTCTACTGTCTATTGTTCCTGAAGCTATAGCAGAAGATCCTGCGCTCTCAGAGAAGGCAAAGGCAACGCTTGTAGAGAAGGCAGCGAAGGCGCAGATCAAAGAGCAGGAGCGAGAGGAGAGGAGGCTACAGAGGGAGACCGCGAAGAAGGAGAAGAAAGAGACGAAGGAGAGGTACAAGGAATTTGCGGCATTGGTGGCAAAGGAAGGCCCTCAAAAGTTGTTTACTCAACTGGGGGGTGCGGCAGCATTTATTGGCACTCCTGAAGTTGCTCCTTCGCAGGGAATTTCACCATCAGCTAGCAGCCGCCCCTCTCCTTATGTCGCAAAGCCCTCTCAAACGGTTTACACAATCCCAGTGATTGAGCAAGGGGATTCTTCGGTTGGAGTGACGGTGATGTGTCAGAGCGCCCTTTCTATCATGCCTCTCTTTAACAACATCACTGAGGAGGGTGACCACCCAGCAGTTTGGACAGAATTGCTCCAGTTTGTGAAGGCTCACTCTGGCTCAAAGATCCGTTGCTTGCGTGGTGAGCCCCGTGACTTGGTAGACATGGTTATCATCGACGTGCCTGAGGGGTTGCCGGTCCCTGGAATTTATGCAGATTCCACAGTTCCAGTTTGGAACGAGCATCCAACCCGGCTAAATGATAGAGGGAGGAAGGAGTCCATCTTCATCCACAATTGTTTTGAGATGGTGGGAGAACTTCTCCGCGACGGTGCGCCTTTGATTGTATTCTATCCAGACTCAAAGTTCATCTCCAATGAACTTCTGGGTTGGGCAGATTGGGCAGGCCTTGTGGAGGAAACAAAATGGTTCATTATCAACGGCCTCCCACTCTCTCGCGATGGCCAGCCTGGGCGTACTCAAAAGTGTTTCATGGCCAAGTGCTTCGTGAGGAAGTTTGACGGAGAGGCTCCATTCTCATTCTATGATAGGGTGGAACTCATCCGCGAGGGAATTCAGCTCTCCACCGACGGTCACTTGACCAACCTCATAACGGAGGACACTTTGACGTTGAAGAAGGGCACGATGGAGCCATGGCGTGGAGCGTGGGAGAAGTCCGTCAACCTCATGCAAGCGTTGATTGACATGTGCACTCGAGAGGATGACATTGTCCTGGACTTGACAGCGTCGACTGGTAAGTATTCTTAGTACTTCGTATGGAATTGCATTTCATAATGGTGTTCAACAGAAATACCAATTGACTTGATTTTTCATACAGGGGCATCCATCAAGGCTTGCAAAGCCCTAAAGCGCCACATCTTGGCTTTGGAGTCTGATCCGACTTTGGTTGAGGAGGTGCTCCGACCCTTGATTCCTTGCACCGTGGAGGTGGACTCAACTCTGTCGTCTTCAGAGCAAGAAGCCTCTCGCAAACGCCCCCTCGAAGTGGATGACGACGATCTAGAGGTGAAGACCGCTCCAAAGAGAACTTGTAAGTAAGTCCTCTTCCTCTTATGTTCATGTTGTTGAATGGTAGTTTACAACTTCTATATTTATTCCCTAACTCTAAATATGATGTGCCTTTGGGTCTTTCTAGTCGGTCGGCGTCGTTGATGGCTACACAATCAACAATGCACGCGGCAATGCTATCACTACACTCCGAGGAACTGAAGAGCCCTCTACGCTCATTTGATTTGACTCCATGGGATGCTACAGTTGCTGATGCAATGGTAGCACAACCATCTCCTCCAAGAATTGTTCGTGTAGCCCGTCGTATGTCCGCAGCAAGACATTTTGTAGACGATGAGGCAGCTGATAGTGGGTCTGATATTGGTGCCCCTTATTTGTACAAGTGTGACTCTGATGAGTTTTGAGCGGAGGATTCGTAATTCTTCTATTTCAACCGTTGATTTGTTTTTAATGGAGCTCTCAGTGTTTTCTCTTTGAATCTTTGTAATTGCACGCATTCTTTGATGTGAAAGTAAATGTTCTATTTTACAACATTACTTAACAACTGAATTTCATTCTGAAGACCTCTATAAACCAAGGGATAGACTGACATATGTAGAATTTATGGACTGTAGATAAACAATAAGAATTTCTTGTAATTTGGAGAAATGATCTCATCTCTAATATTATGGTATGCCTACAAGGATGAGTTTTCAATCATTCTATTGATTAGTTCTTTACGTATAATATGATTATCGTAAATGCCTACTATTATACGCATCGGTTGGTAGTGCACACCTTCTTTCAAAGTCCTTAATGTTTTTAAAGAATTAAATAGTCTTTTCTAAAAATGTTCCAATGATGTGTATTCCATAATATGGATTTCAAAAATATAAATCAAAACAAATTTGAAAACAAATTGAAAACAAGTAAAAAATGAATTATTATTAGGTGGATTTATTGAAATTTTTAAAAAGATTCAGGCTATAATTTCACTACTTCCCACGATTAATAGGCTATAAATTGTCCATATCTCCACGGTTATAGATTCCTCTTTTGGCATTTTTCCACGGTTAACCACCCTGCTTCTCTAAAAATCTAGGCCGTCGTTCATCGCTCATCGCTCATCGCTCACGTCCCACTGCTCATCGCTCATCGCTCATTGCTCACAAACTAGCAATCCTGCCCGTGGTGTCTATAGACCCCAAGAAGATATCACCCATTGGACATACGAGCATGATATTCATGAGAGGGCGACGTATAACATTGTCCCATCCATCCGAGCATATTGTTGCGCCATACTTGGCAATATCTACGCCGGTCTTCTTGTCCACAAGGTCTTTCACTTTTTTTTTTAGAGGCTCAATGTATGTCGTCCTCATGGCATTGTACGATGGCGGTGTATAATCGAAACCCGCCTTTGACGTTGCCAGGGTGGCCTTGATGAAGGCCGGATCTCTAACCACGTTGAATGCAACGTTGGCTTCATAAAAAAATTGTGCCCATAATTCGTCCAATTCTTTTCGTTTTTCTATTTGGTAAGCCTCTGGAAAGCTCCGTTGTCGTGCAGATCTTGGTGTTGATGATGCTGCTTGGCTTAGAGGATTCGTGGACTGCGTGTTCTCCTCATTTCGAGTTTCCAAGAAACTACCTTGTTGGATGGATTGGCTAGAACAAGGTTCAGTGGAACATGTTGATGGTGCGCTAGGAAGGCCAATGATCTCCGCCTCGGTCATCCTAGTAGGAATAATATTCCCGCATCTTTTAAAACAGGCCTTAAC
>CAXARX010000968.1:0-37500 GCA_963971425.1 Bryoerythrophyllum caledonicum
GCGGACGGCCGACCTTTCTCCCACACTCTAGTGGGCGAGCTGGTCGCTTTGGCATATTCTGCCGAATCGCTTGCTCCCCCTCGAGTGGTGGGATATTTAATATTTTTTAATTCGTTTAACCCCTTAACGACCAGAATCTCCTTCGGGTGGATTCCTTGATTTTGGGGCAGGTTCCTAAAATTCGATAACCACTCAATTTTCTCTGAAATTTTTATTCTACATTGCCTTTGATAAGAGCTTCGTGGACATATTTTTATTTTATTTTTTGGATTTCTGGTTTGAAAGTTAGTATCACTTATAGTTTTTGAGGGAAATTGTCAAGGAACTTTAGGGGTTAATTCCCATTCATTCATTTAATTGTTTGTTCTAGTTAGGGAAGATGCCAAGGTCCAACCGGCCCGTTGCTCCAAAGGGCAAAGCGCCCGAGATGGATTGGGACGCAACGGACGATCCAGATGTTGTTGCGGAGTTCGGATGGCAGGACGAGGAAGAGAGGTTGTGGACTTGCACCATGTGCAAGAGGTACGTGAAGATGAAGCATCTCATGAAGTTGTGGCCGAGGGCACAAGCGAGGATATCAGGGCCGCGGCGCGAAGGTCTAGCGAGCAATTGTCTGAGCGACCATTTCCGCCATCGATATCATGAGGTCACTGCTGCGGTGGGTGTGCGTAACTCGAGGCCGGAGATCATGTTGTATTCGAATATGGCGATGGTTTGGGCGGAAATCGTCCTACACAAGGATCTGGACTGGCGCACGGTGGCGGGCCGCAATGTCAGCATGATGGATCGAACTGCCCATTTTATACCAACCACCTGGAATCAACCGAGTGATTGTTGGCCACGTTGGTCAAACCGAAGATCCGGGGACGATCCCGATGCCCACCAACAACAGCAGACACCTCCAGAAGAGTACGGGGGACATAACTACAACGACTACAACCGTGGCAATGATATGGGTTCCACGCCTGTAACATTTGGTGGGGGGAGTGGCAGCCATTACTACGAAGGCGGCCAATGTGGTACAGGGACCAACACCCCTCAGAGCTATACGCCAACGCATCCAAGGGATACGTACGAGTCTCGTCGTAATTCCCTCGGAGAAGAGGAAGAACATACCACCCCACACTCTGCACCCGTCTATCACGACGGATATGGCGGTTCTTACCATGCATATGGCCGTTCTTTGGATGGCGGCAAACGTGGTACAGGGACCAACACCCCTCAGAGCTATACGCGAACGCATCCCAGGGATACGTACGAGTCTGGTCGTAATTCCCCCAGAAAAGAGGAAGAACACGACACTCCAAAACCTGGACACGTCTATTACGACGTATATGGCCATCCTTACGATGGATATGGCCGGAGATTAGATGGAAGAGACAACACACCTCCATCAACGTTTCCACCTCGTCAGAACGAAGATGCCGAGTTTGAAAGACAAATGCATGAAGCGACAATACAAAGCCAGAACGAGTACATCCGCAGGCTCGAAGATGAATCTCGCTACATGAACAGGCAATACAATAACTTGTATGATGTTTATTCAAGCGGGCCGTACTCAAGTGGCGTTGGGCCAAGTCAAAGACGTGATACTGACTCAGATTCCGATTAATCATACATGGTCTTTGTGTAATGTAATCCATGTGGATAATGTCTTCATGTGAGAACAATGTTGACTATTTTGTACATTTAGAAGGTCATTTTTTAAGATCTTCTAATCGATGTTTATTAAATATTTCTACGTTGCGGCCATGTCAATGTGGATGATGAATGTACAATGCATGCTACATGTTTCCAAATGAATTTTATTGATAATTTTTTAGTATAAGTGGATGTGTGGAATGAGAAATTTTTATACATTCCAACTTTTCATTCACCTCATAAAAGTTAAAGAGTATTTCATATCATTACATGTTAAATAAAAAAAAATTTCAACCTGTACCTCTAAAGTTCCTTGACTATTTCTGACCTAGAAGTTAAAGCAAGAAGAGAAACGCCGCTCCGCAAAGGGGCTGGCGTGAATAAAGAATCTGTTCGTTCCATCAGTAAGACCATGCCCACCAGACACCCTGTCAAGGAGGGCTTGGTTTCTTTTCCATTTTCCGTTGGTGTAGTAGAATGGACATGGCATGTTGAATGGCAACAGTGTTAATAATATTGAAAGTGTGTGAAATTGTTTCGATGGAGATTTTAAAGGTATCTCAAAAGGATATTTATAGATGGGATAAAGGTGGTGGCACGAGCATCGGCAGTGATTACAATAAGCGGGTCCATTTTCCATCCGAGGGCAATGATGTCATTAATAAGGGGTTGCTGGGTTGGTATTCATTTATTTTGTTTTCAATTGTTTCCGGGGAGAATCTATCATTACAATATGTGAATTCGATAAATTGAATGGTATACTCTTGGTTAATGTGGTCGATGGTGGGTCATTGTATGGTAGGCCCCGAATGCAAAGCATGTCGGCTTTGAGTCTAGCCTTACAAAGACAGCGCTATGTTGCGCATGTACATGGGACTCAGGAGTAGCCAATGGGGGGACCGTATTTCCTTGTGGGTTGTAACTTGTTATTAATGGTGCCGGCATTCATGAGGATAAATCATCGTGATTTGTTATGGGAGGTAAATAGTTTTCGAATTTCTCGTACTGCTTTGTTATGTCTTGTGACAATTAAGGAGTGTATGTGATGGTTTTGGCATTTTTGGTAGAACATGGAGTGATTTGTCGGCGTCTGAGAAAGTGCATATGGGGCATGTTACATATGGGAATTTTTCTATTCCAAATAAGAGTTGTTTTCGGGCGTTTCCCAAATATCGACTATTACGGAATTTGATGACGCATGTTATTTGTGAGTTTGGGATGATGGAATTTTTCGAAGAATTCGTAGAGAGTTCATAGTCTATTTTGTTGTTGCGAACCCATTATTCTATATTAGGGAAGTTTTATTTGATTGTGTCAAGGTTGTTATAGAGGTCTTGTGTCTTGAGATATTTGTTCAAGAATAAAACCGGAACCTTAATGGGGGTATCCTCTTTAGGAGGCCAATATTCTTTTTGGAAGTGGTATGGGGTAGCATGTGGATGTTCGTACAAGTCTTTGGCATTTTCATGCGTTTTTTTGAGGACCTCTTTCCCAAGTTCTATAGATGCAAGTTCGTTTCCATCGATATTTGCTTGAGCAGAACTTTGTGAAGGATTGTTATATGTGTTCAGTTTTGTAACATGTGGATCAACGACATTAAAATGGTTTGGTCGAGGTGGCTATTGTAGAGGATAGGGTTTGTTATTTGGATGTTTAGTAGATAAAGTGCATTGATACAGTCAGTGAATATGGGTGCGGGTTAGTTGTTGTACTCTGTTGTGATGATTTGTCATGTTTTGTGTATGGGCATAAGTTATGCTCTAAGGATATTTTAGTGTGTGGAAATTACTCTATAGAGTACACGAAATGGTATACCAAATACATTATACAATATCAATGAATACAACAAAATCTTCCTATAAGCATTTTTGCTATTCATATTTGAATGCCTCTACAATTTAATGTATGCATGTTTGTATCAATGATTGCATATACTTCATTGCTTTAAATTGTTATGGTTCTAGATGTCCGAGTAAATATGTCGTAGCAATCTACCTACGGAGTTAGGCATTGAACTTCCTTAAAATGCTTTATAAACACACAGAAGAATGTGGTTTTTGGAAAACCTCCTACACAATTTATTTTTTCTACTAAATATAACCCTACTTAGAGAGCCGATATCCACTATTAATATAATGTGGCCAAATTACAATTTCCGCCACTGCGGATGAAAATAGTCAGAGGATGGAAAAGTAGTCCTTGGTTGAGAAAACAATCTCTGGACGAAAAACAGTCTTCAGAAGCTACGTGGGCCAGGCGCACAGGTATGTGCGCACAGGCGCACTTTAATGAAAATCGTCCGCGAATGACTATGGCAAAGTGTTAAGAATCATCACGAACACTATTAAGAAACACTTAACCCTTAAACGTCAGAGCCAGCCCGAGGGGCTTGGTTTCTACAGAATCTTCTCTGTAGCTCTTCCTATACTCAATTTTTCACATATTTTTTGATATCATTCTAATCACCTTCTTTTGATGCATTCACAAAGTGAAATTTTACAATTCTAATCACAATTTGTATGAGTGATTTGTGCTTTGAAAGGATTGTGGTAGGTAGGTTGATAACCTTTAGGAGGGTGCAAGCTCATCATTGATTGGTTTATTCATGATGCCGAAGTTCAAAAAGTGCACTATTCATTGATGTCCAAGTACAGAAGATGCCGTGATCCAATTTCGGGCTGCCTGCCCAGGCCATGAAATGTCGTTTAAGGGTTAACGTTTGTAACCCGCTCCTTCTCTACTCTTACTGTTTTTTAAAAGTAATTTTGAAATGAATGTTTTTCTTAATATTAAATAATATAGAGAATTCATTAAAGTGGTTGTTATAATGCGTTGCAAAACAAGCGCGAACCACTACCAAACTTCTATAGATGCAAATTAGCGGTTGGCGCTTGCTTCAAAACGCATTAGTCCAACCATTGTAATGTAGTTTAATATTATAATGAGATTTTCAAAATTTCATCTGCAGTCTACTTTTCATCCGCTGCGAATGTTTTCATCCGCTGCAAACATTTAAACCGGACTCTGATTTTCCTCCCCATGGTGATTTTTCATCCGCAGTTTTTTTTCCATCCGCTGCTTGTTTTTAATTCGTTGCGCTGTTTTTCATCCGCTGCGGAAATTTTCATCCGCTACGGAAATGTCCATCCGCTGCGGGATTTTTCTTCCGCCGCATAGAATTTCATCCACAGTGGATGAAACTGTTTTTTTGGCAGAATTAACATAACAGCGACTTAATAACTTCCAAATTTTATTTTTTTTTCAATTCCGACTTCGGATTTGGGCTTTTCAGGTGCGTTTTCATCTGGTATGTAAGCAAAAAAATTGTTACAAAAGTTTTGAAAATTTGACATTTTGGAGTGTACTTAAAAATAACATTTTAGGGACTAAACTTTGGATGTAGATTATGGCTAGAGAATATGTTCATCACATTCGATCTCATGCATGTTTTTTGTGTGTTAGTGATGGTTGTGTTTTCAAATTTGTTATATATGGCGATATTCATTTACAAGACATGTAAGGTGTCTCGTTTGAAATCTCATTTGAAACAATAATATGATGACGGACACGGAAAGAATACAATTGGATGGAAGGGGACGTCGTCAAAGCGTGCATGAACCCTACACATGCAAAGTTTGAATCAAACTTTTAACTTTTCTATGCATCTAATTCAGGTGTAAATATTTAGAAGAATGTACATGACAGTGTCATGGAAAACCTTATGAGAAACGATGTATTTCACCGTTCCCTTGAAAAAACAAGTCTTCTCTTTATTGAAATTTTTTAAAATAGCATACCAACCCAAGTCAAACATTTTCACACATTGTCACTCATTGTCGGGCGAGGTACCAAAAGATCTTATGAATTTTCACATAAAACCTACATATCTTTGTATTTCTTACATTTTATTTTCTCTACATTAATATGTGGTGTAAACCTTCTTATTGACCATTCGGATTAGTAATTCAAAACACATGAAGTTCACAAGAAAAAGAAGTTTGAATTGGCAAAGTTTGAACCTCCACTACTTCCATGGTTGTTTTGAATACACTACACCTGTCCTCTACCTCAAGAAATTGTTGTCTAAGGAACTACCATCATGTTTAAGGTAGTGGATTTAGACCTTGCCTAGTTCAAAATTTTGACGCCAGGTAAAGTCAAAGTCTGCGGATCCACTAAACGCAGTGAAGACCCTAAACCATTTGCTTCACTTCACACACTATAATCTTTCAATATGTGCGGTCAAAGTTTCTGAAATTTTGTAAACATATTTTTTAATAAGTCTTAATTGAGTTCCAACGGTCACAACTAGAAATCAAACTTTTGGTTTCCTTCTATGGTCATTGCACTAGAATCCAACAACTTTGAAATGTTTCCGGATCAAAACTGCCACGATATTTTTGGGGATATAGGAGACATGTTGTATGAGTAGGGAGTCGGGCATGAGGAGGCATTTCAAATGGGGGTAATTCCTATAAATGCTAAATTGTATTCAAGAAACATAAAATGGTGGAGGTTATGTATGATTTTGTGCCATGGGCACTATGATCTATCCGAAAAGTTCGAACCCAAACTCGTAAAATTTCATATACGTCTTCTCTACATAAAACCTAGAGATCATCATATTTTACACATTTTGCTTTTTCAACAACATGTACTGAACACATGAAAACCTTCCTAAACCTGGGTTTGGATTATCATTTGAAATCTTATTCAGTTTACTAAAAAATAAAACATGGAATGGCAATTTTTAAACTCCAGTATTTGCGCACTTGATTTGAATATGCTACAGTTCTTTTCTACCTCTAAAAATTGGTGTGTAGGGAAATCTCATCATAAGGTTGGATTAGGATATTTTGAGGTAATTTTAACAAAAATTCTGAAATACAAGAAATTTGAAATAGAACACATTGATAAGTTAAAAAATCGGAACTATGCCACAACCTAAACGATATAAAATTCAAAAAATGTCGCTCTTTGCACGGCTATATGAAATAAGGTTTTTTTACTTCTTGTGCCCAAATTATAAAGGCATGTAATACATATTAATCTAAGACTATTGCTATAGTCACTTCAAAATGTGCATGCTATCTAGTATAGTCTAATAATGCCGAAAGGAATAAAGTAAAACCTATGTATTACTAATACGTTGACCGATAATGCTCATGAGGCGTGGGCCAGTTGTATGTGTCGCTGAAGCGTGTAATGATATGAAACAATCCTCCAGCGCTTTCTCGGTTTTTGTTGCAGACTCTCTCCATGTACATATGAAATGTATCCGCAAATTCTTGATTTGAGAATACTACGGAACTCCGAGATTCCCGTTGCAGATTCTCGTAGTCTATGGACATTGTCCGCCCGTTGATTCGTTGCGCTATTCGGGCCGTAGCGAACTCCTCCGAAGCCATTGATAACTTCGGAATCATTTGCACATCCGCATCTGGTTTGTGCAAGTACGCAACCCGCGGATCGATCCACCATCGCCTTCGCAGAGTCTCGGCCATGTCTTCACGCTTTGTGAACGTATAAAGAGACTGCATTGGTTCGTTAACCTTCGTGGTCATGCCCCAATCGCATACTCCAATATACACTCGCGATTCATCTGGAGGGAAGTGGAGGAGGATATTGTCCGGAGACAAGTCATTGTGGAGATTGTTGCTCTTGTGGACCTCGTTCATGATGCGCAACAACGCCCGTGCAAGGTCGGTCCGTTTTTTGCGAAAACGAACCAACTGTTGAACTCGAATAATCTCATCATCGGGGAATCTCCCATAGTTCAAATGTGTGATGACATCGTCACCAAACTCGATATCCCGGTTCAACATCTCTCGAACTGTCCCGCCATTCCACCAATACGCATAGCCTTCGTACTTGTCCGGATGAATGGCCACGAAACGGATGACACCCGGATGTGGAATCCTCACCGCCATCGACTCATTCTGATGCTCAACTTTTGCCAAATCCGGCCGTATCTCCGATTGGTTGGACAACTTGGCGGCAAATTCCCAGAATGGTTCAATGCCCGGAGCACCCTCAATGCGGACTTTGCGAATGGTGGCATATCCACCTCTCCTGTTCGCATTGTCCATTCGTATAACCGCGGCTGTTGGCGGAATGGCAATGAGATGAGCTTTACGCAACACGTCTTCTTGGTGCCCCTCTATCGAATTCCACCATCCCACGGAGCCACGCCGGTTTCGATTCTTGGCGAATGGCTTCATCTGGGCCACGAACAAATCCGCCTTCAACAGCACGTCGTTGAAAACTTCATCCGCCGCACGATTGAACCTCCCAAACTTGGTCAACAAGTTCTTGGCATTCCAGAGTGAATCGTGCACTCTGGCATCCAAGAACTTCAAAAACCCGCGCTTCTGGGTCTCCGTATTCCACATCGGGGCTTGAAGCGCGTCCATCATGTATTGTCGCATGTCCGTCCGGAACTTCTCGGGGCCTTCATCTCTATATCTGACGTACTTGCTCTCCAATGATCGAATAGAATTTTCCTCATAGAATCTGACGGTCAGTCCTATGAGGAAATTCTTGCAAGCCTTAGATGGAACGTCGTGGATTGGATGAAGCTTCACTCCGAAGTCCGCAACCTTCTGCTTCTTCTTGTCCTTCGGCATCTTCTTGACCTCGCCGCCATTCGAAGTTTCAATAAAAAACTTTTTAGAAGAAGTTTTTAAAAAAACTTCAAGAAAAAAACTAGATGGGAACAAGTTCTAAAAAAAACTAAGAGAAAAAACTTCTTACAACAAGTTTTAAAAAAAAGTTCAAGAAAAAAACTAGTTTGGAACAAATTAAAAAAAAAAACCTATGAGAAAAAACTTCTAAGAGCAAGTTTTAAAAAAAACTTGAAGAGAAAAACTAGTTTGGAACAAATTAAAAAAAAAACCTATGAGAAATAACTTCTAAGAGCAAGTTTTAAAAAAAAAACTATGAAAAAAGCATTTTACAAACAAGTTTTTAAAAAAACTTTAAAAAAACCGCAAAAACTCCCCCCCAAATGTGAATCACTTTCTCCCTCCCAAAGATGAGGAGCCAATGGATGGAAAAATGCCAGCCAAAGCCACTCCGCATCCACTCAAAAATATATTTCAATTTTCGTGAGGGGAAGGAAAAAGTGAGAGAGAGAGGTTGGCGGACGGCCTTTTATAGGGTGGCGGACAGCCATGAGGCCGTCCGATCGGTCGGCCGCCCGATCGGACGGCCCTAAAGCCGTCGGCCTAATCGGACGGCCGTCGTGCGCCCCCGCGATCAAATCGGGGCCGTACGATCTGTCCATCGGCCGTCCGATCACGCGGACGGCCGAGGTGCCGTCCGATCTCTCCGACGGCGGGGTCCGGTCGGACGACTCGACGCATTTCGACGGCTGAGATCTCGCCGCGTCGCACTTCGTCGAATCTGACGGTCCAGAAAACTTACTACGGCCTTCGGTAAATGCATTTTACCCCCCCCGGACGCTGCGTCCGACGTGACGTCAGGACGTCCTCGTTCTAAGACGCCCTAGGACGCTCTCAGACCCCCAAGGACGTCGGATTGGTAACCCTGCAAAAACTGTGGCTTAATTATGTGGCAGCGATTTCAAAACCGCATCTATTCTTGGTGATGCAGAAGGTTGAGCAACTCCGATTCAAGGTAATGGGAATCTTGGAACGCGGACGTAGATGTCTACGGATGATAATGTTGGAAGATGAGATGTGAGGATGGGATGAGGGCGGGCTTGTGGGTGGGCGGGTGAGGGGTTGCCAGCGTGGCTAGTGCAAATGTGGCGACCTCAGCGAGCTAGTGATGTGTCAACCGCGGAGATGGCGGGCGAGCCACGGTAGCCAATGGGGCCGGGTTGCGAGGACGGGTTTGCCACGGTGGGCAAGGATGGGGGCCGAGGCACCCCTCGCCCCAAGCCTCACCTGCCGACCCACCGTCAACAAGGGTTGTTAACATGATCCCAGTGTATGTTTCACGCCACAACAACTTCCTCGTGTAGGTTTCAGAGTACTAAGTTCCTAACCTACTTTTGGTCTTCCAAACATGACCAATGTCTACCTCCTACGCTATTCTTCCACAGGACGTCCTAAGGAAGATTTGACTATTAAACCAAGGAAAGCAAAAATTTGGTTTTGTTTTATTTTCTTGAATCGCCAAAATTACAAAGGGAATTTCATCTTTATAAAGGGCCAATATGTACCCTATGCATTGGTTGGGTTTGTACAAAATTAATTCAAAATGGAGGGTGTCCAATTTTTTTGGAGAATGTAAAATATTAGTCTAAGGTGATACCCATGTAATGCCAAGGTCATACCCTTATAATATCTAGGAAATACTTATGTAATACCTAGGTGATATCCATTGTGTCCATAACACCGTGTTATAAAAAATAATTGGTTTGTATAGGGAGTGTTTGAACCAGACTGATGCGTATGGTACCATGAACTTTAGTAGCTTCTCTTCTTGTCGAGCTGATTTGAGTTTTCTAAAAGCTCAAAGGGGTGACATCTATTGTCACTGCCTACTTTACATTATTAAGTTTGTAATTGGGATCACATAAAATAGATGGCTTCGGCTTGTTTGTTTGTTTTCTTTATTTTGGCACAAATTAATCCAAGATTTAATTGCATTTTTAGTATTCTTTTTCTGAAAATAGGAAAGGGTAGCCTTAACATTAGGCCACGTATGGATTGGCCACAATCAACCAGAGAAAAAGACACTAAAGACAAGGCCTAGCCCATGCAACCATGGTCGCTTTCCTAATGCCCACAACCTCAAAAGCAACTCTAATTTTGTCAAAATGGGTAGAAGCTTAATCATGTTCAAGTCAAAGTTGGCCATGTTGACCCTGCACCAAACAATTTAGACATAGTCAGTGAGTCCTTGCCATATCATGCTTTGGATTTGGTGCAACTGTTAGTGGTGTTGATTAAACATCCAATTGTACTGGGCAATTCAAAGTGTCCAAATAATGATTCTTCTTGGGAGTAGCCAAATTCTACTTCCTTCACGGAATTTTTGGGGCATTCTAGCAACAAAAATAGATTTTCTAAGGTTATCTTTCTCCCATTGGCTACCATTGTCATTGCGAATGGTGTTGAAATTTTGAGGACACAATTCTAGGCGTCCTTGGCATATTTGCACTCATAGAGGCAATGGACCGTACTCTCAACCTTGTCATTGCTGCACACCGTGCAATTGCCATCCATATTGGCGTGATTTTGCACTATCCATTGCTTGACCTTGATGCCTTTGTGCCACACTTGCCAAAGACAACCACATTCATATCATGCTCTTCTAGTATCGCACGTTAGTCCACTTCATTTCAAAGTGAGAAGGCAAAACATGGTGCCATTTTGATGAAACCACATTAGGCGGTGGCTTTCTTTTCCTTAACAGCTCTCTCTCCATTTTGGTAGAGTAGGAAAAGAAACTCTTACTGCTAGGCCAATAGAGCCTCTTTAGATTCCAATGTCGCTCCAGTACTCTACCATAGAACCAATGGGTAACAACAAATCTTTTTATATGATAGTACCAGCTCTAACCTTTTCAAAGTAGCTAGCAACGTGGCATTTTTTAGTAGAGTACTAACTCATGTGAAGGTCCCAGTCTGACTCAAGTTTTTGTAGAGGGTGGTACGGGGTTAAAGTTTTCACTGCTACATGTCGCTCCAATAAATCGAGCTTATTACTCTTCATCGTTGGAAGACAATGGTCGATGTTGTTAGCTTTGCATCTCATGTAGTCCAAGCCAATCCTTTGAGCTTATACGATTGTATTGCTATAGAAAGAGTTGCAAGCCAATCCCTTCCAGTTTGTCACAACTAGCATTCTAGGGCCCTTCTTCCTCCTACTTTATTCTAAACTTGAAAGTAGATTCTTCAAAAAAGATTATGGCAGAAATTCCACCCATCTTTTATGAAGTTGAATCTTTGACGTGCTAAGGCTGAGGCTTTCATCTTGGAAAAATCCACAACCACAATTAGAACACCTCTATCTCACTTGTAAGGGAGCTTAACCACTCCTCATAGGTTTCAAGGCTAATGAAGATTTCATTGCCTAAGGTTCTTCACACTCTTTTGGTCTCATCTCAAAGATTAGAACCATTGGGTGAGGTGAAAGCGCGAGTAATCAACCATTAAAGGCTTAGGTGCCATTTGATTCCAGTTGAAGTTGGTTGTTGATTAGCCTATACCAAAGCAGTAACTTGAAGTTTGAAGATCTACGGTCGCATGTTGCAACTATCCACTTACACATCAAGGCACAGGTTGCTTTCACTAGATCGATGAGGTTCATATCTCGCTCATCATTTATTTGGCAACAAGCGCTTTAGGCCATCCTAGCTCTAGTTGATTGTTGCGAGTATGTCAAAATAAAATTTTGTATCATGTTTGTGGCTAGTTTAATCCTTGTTGCATTTCCTTCTCAGATAACCAAAGCAAACAACAAGGTCAGTACTAGGATACCATTTCCTACACTAGCTCTATTTGAAGTGTTCATTCTAGTGGTAGCTTAGTAGAAAAGTTTTTTGTCAAAATTTGCATTCACAAAGTTATCCACAACAGTAATGTTGACGGATAAGCCAAAAGCAATAAGGAGTTTTGAAATTTTCTCTTCTAGTGCTCACTGAAAGTTAAGTTTGTTGGTCCACCAAGGGCACCGTTTCTTCCTAAAGGCCCAATGGTAGGCAGTTAAAGTTTTTGGATTTAAGACATGGCTTCAAGCATCATCAAATTCTCTAATGGTGTGCAATGTGTTTTGGATTACTTCCTCTTATGTTGCTAATCTTATAGCATTGTCATTTACAAATCGCATTATTGTGTGTTGCTTGATAGCTCCTAAGATGTAAATGCCTTTATAGTGCCCTCTATTCACCTCTACCTTTATGCATTTGTTGAGTGTTTGCCCGACTACTAAGACCAAGTATTGCGTTAAGAGACATCCTTGGCAAACTCCTAGCTCTATAAAAATGAGTTGGTATATCTATTCATGACACTTATGCTAGCTTTGGTTGTTTTGAACAAAAGACAAGTCATAGCTATGAACCCTTTAGAAATATCCATAACTCCAAAGCATTGAAGAGAAAGTTTAAACCTACTTTATTACGTTCCCTCAAAATACTTTTAGGAAGAATAGCAGTTGACTAGAAGTTTTAGCATGATAAATGGTCTTCTGAATAAGAAATATGTTATCCAAGATGTCCGCATAGATAGAAAAGTGACTAATGGCGGCTAATTGATTCAATAAGGACTAGTTGTAGCTTTGGCATATAATTTGTGTGGAAGATTTATTAGCATGATGGGACGCCAATTGTTGAGCGAGCCCCTCCCCCCTTCTTTGTAGATAAGCTCTATAAGACCTTTGGTGACTCCTTCAAAGAGGTTGTCTTTCTCCAACATTTTTTGTAGCATTAGTTGGTAATCCTTGCCTATGACATGCCATATTCTCTTTAAAAATTTAGTGGTAATGCCATCTTGTTATGGGGTCTTCCTAGAAGTTAATTCTTTGATGGCATTGATTAGGACCGTAAGTGAATCTTATATCGATCGGTCAAGTTTAGAGTATGGACCCCAGAGAGTTGACTGTTGAGCTTGTCTAATTAACTAGAAACACCACGTTTAGAGTATAGCTTGAAGAAGAAATTAAAACAAATATCCTCTAGTTCAAATTGATTTTCTCGGGTGTTGCCTCTAGAGTCCTCTAAATTAGTCATGCTAGTTTGAATTGACCATTTCTAGGAGACACTTTCTCCCTCTACGTGCTACTACAAAACGTTTGGGCTCGCTACTCTTTGTTCTTCAAGTAGCTTCAAATCATCTATAGTTTGATGTATTAAAGCTTGAGCACCGTCATCTGTAAGGTTGGATTGGAGGATGACTTGTTTTTCCTGTAGATGGGCTCTAAGATGAGTCTCTCTAATTCTCTTATTCTTAGCTTGTTAATTATACATTCCCTTACACCATTTTAGTACTTTACGGATTTTGCAGAGAAATCCTAGTTGGATTAGTTAGACTTGTTACATGTTTGTTAATTTCTAGAGTACTTCTTTCTTGTTATGGTATACTATGTTTGTCATAATCATAGCCCCTTGAGGTCTACTTTGTTTTAGTTCTAAGGTTGACCGGATTGGATGATGATCTAAGTGCTCACAATCACCTAAGATTCTTAGAGTTTTTAGAGCCTACTACAATGTATTCAAATTCTTTAACTAAAATTTCTTGCTCCATAAAAGTGCACAAATTTGAAAATTCCAAGGGTTCCAATGTTCCATTTCTTTTTCTTCACTATTTTTAGCAAATAATTTGGCCAAATAGTGAAATCTCTAGTTTTTATAAATTTATTGAATTATTCAAGGATTATGGAAGGGCATGGCTTGAAATTGGGGACTCTTGATGAAATAAAGGGCCAAGTAATTTATCCCTTTCTCCTAGAAGATTTCAAAAAATAGACTTCAAGTCAAGAAGTTCTATCAAAAAATAAAATAAACATGAAAATACATGTGCAGGGCCAGCGGACGCCAGTCCATCAATGCTTTCCATACTGGCAAAAGTGCTTTGTTTTTTGCTTAAGGCCCCATCTATCCCGTTACTAGTTGTGCAATTCAAGCTCGTATGTATTCTTGCCTGAATCTCTTGTACCCTTTTGTTCAACTCGCGTACACTTTCTTCCAAATTTTGCTTCAACAAGCTCAACATGCCCAACAAGCTTTGATAAATTTCCCTTTCTTGAAATTTTGCAAATAGTGGTGTAGTTAGTGCTTCTCAAGTTGTCGTTGTAGTTGAGTTTTTTCTATTGTACCAAAACAAAGTAGTAAAATCCAAATGGATAGGGAGAAGTTCAAGCCAAGCCTCCTCAGTGCGGTTACCATTGGCCATACATGCCCATTTGAATTGCCTAATAAATTTCTCCGGGTCTTCTTTCCCCTTGCTCGTAAAAACCGATATTGTAACCATCTTGACTCTTTTCAAGTTGTTTATACTTTTTTTTTCAACGCGCACTTCAATGTATCACTCTTCCCTATTTTGATGTCGGTTTACTAATTCTTGTCTTGGCTTTATGGTTCCAGGTTTTGCTACTAGGATAATACTGCATTTCACGTCATGTGAAGTGGTTATTATGTAATCTTTGATGCTAGGTCAGTGCTCTGGTTTAAGATGCGCCGTACATAACTTATCTTGAAGGAGTGGAAATGCGTACAACAACTATAATTGTTGTACGATTTTGTAATACGGAAGCAAGTAGCGGATTTCACAACCCAGTTTCCCAATACCTGGCTACAGACAAGTTTGGAATTGCCTAGCACTAAGATTTTGCATATCTTTTCTTTGTAGCAATTTCAAGGCCAATAATTAATGCGGCATACTTTGATTGGTTGCAAAAAACCTTTTCCTAGATATTGGTGATATATTTTCTTCTTGCCTTCTAGACTTTCTAAAACTACGTCGGCCCCCAATCCTAAAGCTCTCAAACAGAAGCCGTCAAAATTGAAACTCCATGACTTTGTTCCATTTTGACCAAGCTATCATGTCCTTTGGTTTGTCATTGATCAATATCACTAGTCTAATTGAATGTCTGGGGGTCACCTTCCTAGTTGTAATATAACTACCATGCGTAGATAATCTAAGATTGATAATGCTTAGCTTATTGCAGACTCTATTGAAAGTGTGCTCAGTCTTCTGTGACCACTCTCCCAACCACTTATTACGTTGTAATTTTGCTAGGTTTTGATTGGCTTTGGCTCTTCTTAGGCGTGGATGGGTATAGCTTAGTCTGATTGTCTTCTATGCAAACCTGAGTTGCGCTTTGTGGTGAATTGTGATATTTCTAGACCATTGCTAGTTGTAGTCACACAAGAAGTTACTTCCAAAGTGCTGTGATGTAGATGACTCCTCTTCTCTCTTGGAATCTGTAGATCTATAGTTCACTTCTAATAGAAAATCAAGCACATCTTCACACTCCTCAGTCCATAAGCCCATGAAACTCTGACTTCTTTAGACGCCCACAATGTTATCAAATTTTTTAAACTGTTGCCTTAATAGGATGAAGTTATGTTTTAATAGCAAAACAACGAAGCGCTCCTCTAGGCCCCCTCACCTTTTTCTCCATACGCATGTCTCTATAGCCACAAGGTTGAACTTTATCGGTATCTCATTAATGAATCAAATTTAAAGTCTGTGCAACATTGCTATGGTGTTCGTTTCAATGGGAAATTTCTCACTTAGCTCTCAACCTTTGACAAGTTCCATCTCGGGTTCCGGGAATAAAACCAAGATGAAATGGAGAAATAAATACCAGTCTCTCAAATAGTTTGAATGAGTGATTTATTGCAAAAGAACATGAGTACATTGGTCGTGACCTCCTATCACTTCTACCGATTGAGCATTCTCTTGCATCTTTTCCTGGGATCGTGGATGGTTCTTTGTCGCTACTACCTTTATACTACTAGTTCTCTCATTCGTAAGTCACACTTCACTTTTTGCAAATGCTAACTACCAAACTGCCTTAACAACATCACGACTGTCATGATCTTATGGTTAACTAAACACTAACAAGCACGTGCACGAGATCAACTCCATGGGCAAGTACCTTGGATCATTACACTGAAACTAATTTAGCGCTAACAATGCCTTGCCCGACCATGTGTGACAATATTGTTGCGCACATGCTCCAAAAGCGGAGGTGGTTTAGCCTCCAAAACATCAACCAGAAGCGGGTTGGATCCTTTCAGCTCCTAACGTGTTGGACCGGCAAGCACGTCCGGTTCGGTTGCAAATGAAAATCCTTTCGAGACTGCCTAGTTGAAAACCTCCATGGTTGGAACCAGGGAATGCTATCTTGCGAGCAGTGAGCGGTGAGCAGTGAGCGGTGAGCGGTGAGCAGTGAGCGGTGAGCGGTGAGACGTGAGCGGTGAGCGGTAAGGGGTAAAATCTTTATAGTGTATGTGTCGTACCATGAATTTAAAAAAAAAATTAAGTTAGTTATATAGAAGAGGTTAAAATACAGAAAATAGTAGGTGGAAAGGTTAGGGCGAATCTAAGTGTTAATCCTTAGATAGTATTAGGATAAGGAAAATAGAGAGTGCTTACAAAATATTAAGGGGGATAAATACTGACCCGAGCCCGCACCTTAACCCAACCCATACCGACTTGAGCCGAAGCTCAAGGATCCAAGCCTAAGGACTCGAGTTTAAGGGCCAAGCCCATGGGTACAAGTCAACGAACCAGGTAGTAGGCCAGCATCTTCGAGGACGGACCATGAGTAAAGTCCAAAGAAGGAACCTGCGAGCCGGAAGTCTACGGAGGAAAGAGGGGACGTCTAGAGGCGCGAGACGCAAGACAGAGACGCGATACGGAAGCCCAAGACAGAAGGCCGAGACGCGAACCCGAGACGCGAACCCGAGACCAAGACGTGAGACCGAGACGCAAACCCGAGTCCGAGACGCGAACCCGAGTCCGAGACGCGAACCCGAGACGCGAGACGCAAGACAGAGACGTGATACAGAAGTCCGAGACGCGAACCCGAGACGCAAACCCGAGACCAAGACGTGAGACCGAGATGCGAACCCGAGACGCAAGATGCAAGACGGAGACACGATACGGAAGTTCGAGACAGAAGTCCGAGACGCGAATCCGAGATGCGAACCCGAGTCCGAGACACGAACCCGAGACCAAGATGTGAGACCGAGACGCGAACCCGAGACGCGAACCCGAGTCCAAGATGCGAACCCGAGACGCGAACCCGAGACGCGAGACGCAAGACAGAGACGCGATACAGAAGTCCGAGACGCGAACCCGAGACGCAAACCCGAGACCAAGACGTGAGACCGAGATGCGAACCCGAGACGCGAGACGCAAGACAAAGGCGCGAGACGCAAGACGGAGACACGATACGGAAGCCCGAGACAGAAGTCCGAGGCGCGAATCCGAGACGCGAACCCGAGACCAAGACGTGAGACCGAGACGCGAACCCGAGACGCGAACCCGAGTCCAAGACGCGAACCCGAGACGCAAACCCGAGACCAAGACGTGAGACCGAGACCCGAACCCGAGACGCGAACCCGAGTCCGAGACGCGAACCCAAGACGCGAACCCGAGACCAAGACGTGAGACCGAGATGCGAACCCGAGACGCGAGACGCAAGACAGAGGCGCGAGACGCAAGACGGAGACGCGATACGGAAGCCCGAGACAGAAGTCCGAGACGCGAACCCGAGACGCGAACCCGAGACGCGAGACGCAAGACAAAGGCGCGAGACGCAAGACGGAGACGCGATACGGAAGCTCAAGACAGAAATTTCGAGACAAGAGAACCAAGCCAACTGAGCGGAGGTGCGAGACGAGAGGTGCGAGCTAAGCGGGTTCCGAGCCAGAGAAGAGAAGACTTGAGGAGTTGGTTCGGAAGTAGGCCTAGAATCTTGTTCCGTAGGTCACTATTCATTAGCGGATTAGGCCCCGATTTGAACTTGGATTTGACTTGGTTTGCCTTGGAATTTGTGTTTAGATGCCTTCTGACTTGGTACGTTGAGTAGGTAGGACGGTGGCCGCCAAGGGTAATTAATGCCGTCGTTTTTAGTTAGAAGGCATCTTATGCTTTTGGCGTTTGTGTGTGTTCTTGGCAGTATAAGTGAGGAGTCTCTTGGCACCTCTCTTCACTGCTTGATGTGTGTATTTGCTTTCAGTTGAATTCTAAACCTACGCTCTGAGAAGACCTTCGATGGTTGGAGAGCTCGGATTGCATACATGACTGTGAGTGCCATTTCAAGTAGTCTACTCCTCGAGTCTATACTAACTATCTAATCACTATTTCCTTGTTCCATCAAAGTAGATTAGTCCGGGTAGGTGGGAATAACAGGTGAGGTGAGAAGATAGCTAGTAGGGGCGTGACTCCAACTCTAACCGTTACAGTCGTTTCCTTGTTCCATCAAGTAGATTAGTTGGGTAGATGGGAATAATAGGTGAGATTGTACGTGTCTAGGGAAGGACGAGGGGGGGGAGTGACGGATGTATGAGGGTCATAAGTGAGTCTTGAGTGACCTTCCGGCGTACCGGTTGGTGTCGGTTGTAAAGGCTCATGTCATTCCCTGAAACATCCCACTTCCAGCTGCATCGGAGGTGGAGGGAGACTGGGAGGAGGACGAATAGTGGGCGGGTAGGCCCCTTGCTCACTTACATTACGCCGCTCGCAGCCTCGGAAACACGGGTCTAACACCCCTTTGGGAGATCTCAGTAACACCATAACCATCCAAGTGAGTGAGTAGAGTTAGAAGAAGAGAATGGGAGGTAGAGTAGCTGTTACTTGTGTCGAACACTAAAATCTCTGCGAGCCCACGGACTACCATCCGTGGTGATATAATCTGTATCCGGGTACTCGTGTACCCCGGATGTCTATAGTCTATATAGCTGTAAAGATAACCCCCCCCCTTCCTTTAACCGGGACTAAGTCGAGGTAGGTCCTTACCCGAAGGTCCCTACCTTCCGACGAGGTAGGTCCTTACCCGAAGGTCCCTACCTTCCGACGAGGTAGGTCCTTACCCGAAGGTCCCTACCTTCCAACGAGGTAAGTCCCTACCCGAAGGTCCCTACCCGAAAGGAAGCACTCGTACGGAGAGCGGGATGGTGGCTGTAGATAAACGCTTCGGCGTTGTAATCTAACCCTTTTCCTTCTTTTGATGTAATTATTGTGATATAGGTAACCTGGTGTACATATAGATGAGTTGTTAGTCGTTGTAGTTCTCGGTGATTCTCTGTGGGAACGATTACCTTAAGGGTATCTTTGTGTTAAGATGTGAATAGTTGCCAACACGTACTACGACAATATGTACTTCAAAAATGTAAGTGAAAGTAAAATAAAAGGGACCTCAAATTCTATAATATATGGATTAATTTGTTATCATGAAGAGAAATATAATAATAAATCTGAAATGACTCAAAAAGAAGCGGTAAGAGGGTAACCTTATCCGTAGACGTTGTCTGTTGTAGGAAGCCCCAAAAATGTAATCAAAATTTAGGTATTAGTTGACACCCGGTAAAACTCCTATGATATCCGATAACATAAGTGGTTATCGGAGGGTTATCAAAGATATAGGTTGCAAATCAAAATTATCTAGGAAGAGGAGTTACAATAACAATTCGACGATGAAAGGAGAATGTCTGACTCCTCTACTGCCTCGAGATCAAGAAATTCGAAGAAACTAAAACATAAACTAGAGGAAGTGGATGCAAACTAGAGGAAGTGGATGCAAACTAGAGGAAGTGGATCTGCACGGACTCAAGGATGATAAGCACAATGCATCCGAGATCAGCAAATTCAAAGAGGGCCTCAACAACTGGTTCAACATAGACATTCCAAGATGGAATGTCTTTAGGATCCCGCAAAATTGATGGAACCCAGAGGCCTTCCGGGATGTCCCCAAGAATGAGGTCAAAACCACGGTGGGGACAAATTGCGATGCGGGAAGTGGTCGAAGTGGGAGGACACACTTGCAAGAACAACAAGAACTGATGTTATTTAAATTGAATATTTAGGAAGAGAATCATTGTCAGACGCAATTATGGCAGTAAAAGATGGAAAGCAAAACAAATGGTACGAGAAAACATGGCGAGACTTCACCTTCAGCATGAACTCATTCAGTCGAACCATGCAGGGGTGGTCTTTCCCACCATTCATCATATCCTGGATAGAAGAGAGCTCCACTTTGATTCCCATCTTTGGAGCTGACGCGCTCGATGGAGAGAAGGCATCATGAAAGGCCTTCATTTTCACCACATGAGAAGGCTGATGTGGAGGGGAGCCCGGAATCTCCGGAGACGGTAGAACATCTAGAATGCTCTCAGCGACCACTGGAGCAGAGTCGGCCGCGGCAACAGCTGAGGGAATGACGACCTCAACTTCAGAGTCGCGAGATGTAGAACCTCGAGCCTTCTGTGTGGTAGCTTTTCCCTTACCCTTTGCTCTAGTTTGCACAGCAGCAGCTTGTGCATTTGTCTCCACCCCAATCAGCTATGGCTGAATGGAATCGCGCAATGAAATGTCAAAGTGAGGCGGTTTCTGGACAGGGCAGTCTAGATACCATCCACAACGCTCCCAGTGCTGAGGACCCCAATCAATCTTGATTCCCTCTGATATCATGGTTGAGGGGCTCTTGGGATCCAGGTAGGATGCAAAAAATGGGGGGTTGCAGGTCACTGCCCTTGCCGGCATCAGAATGAACTTAAAATACCGATATAATGTATGCCTCATAGCCGATGGAAATCCGCACTCATCCGTAGGTTCATAGTTCTTGTGAACACCCTTGTCCATGTTGAACTCCCGATAAAATACTGTATCCTATAGCTGAATCCGCATTTCCTCAATGTAGTCCGAAATTTGCGTGATTGGATCGCCATTATTGGGGTCGTAGTTCACTTCGACACCAATATCCAACAACGAGCCATCCAAGAGTTGCTCAGTTTCAGTAGACAGCTGCGATAAGGATTCAACGCATTAGAAACTAAAACAGAGAAAACATACTTTAGCTGCTCAGCTTCAGAAGACAACTGCGATAAGGATTCAACTTTTTAGACTGGGAACTTTTATAACTTAAACAAAGAAATCAAAGTGAATTTATAGTGAGTACCTGAGCCCACCACGTTGCTCGATGAAGCCAATCAGGGAACTCACTGTCTGGAAACTTTGTCTTTGGAAACCTGAGAGATTCACGAAGATTTCCATCTCTATTCCAACGCTTGAGCCATTTCACTTTCATCACAGGATCCATGGCAGATGTCGCGAGCATACTTAGCTTCTCCAGGGCCATCTCTGCGTCGTCTTTATGAGCCTCGTAATAAAGCTTCACTTGACTACGGAATGTTGGAGTATCCTTGGGATCTGCAATTGGAAGTTGTTTTCGCAGCTCTGAAAAAGTGGAGCCCTTCATCTTCTCAACAGCTTTTCTCACAAAATCGTGAGCATTACTTGAAGTCCATTCCTTGGAATCCGGAAATCTCTCGGCAAACTTTCTCTGCGCCACCGCAGCTGCTTCTCCGATCTCTTGCTGTGAATACACGATAAAGTTGTCATATAAACAATTTGTATTTGGAAAAGGAAGTGTGCCGCTGCCGGCACACCATTTGCTTCATCAGTGTCCGAATTCGAAGTCCTATATCTAGGCAATCTTTGTTCACAAGTATGGTCGGATCTAAGTCTAATGGGACTTTAAAGAAACGTTTGGAGAATGATTCAGATTTGTAAAGTATCACACAAACACATGATTGAGTTCTTGATTTACAACTACGTCTTATTGTTCGATTTGCATCTTTGAAGATGTGCAATGTTGTGGAGGTGTGCGGCCAGCGGCACACCTTCTATCGCTCATTCCTTGGCACCTTTCAAGAACCAAGGTGTGAGCGATGGGAGGTGTGCCGTTGGCGGCACACCCCCACAGAGTTGCGCAATCACTCATCAGCATGACTCTGTGGGGGTGTGCTGCCAGCGGCACACCTCTCATCGTTCATTCCTTGGCATTCCTTTTAAGAACCAAGGTGTGTGCGATGGGAGGTGTGCCGCTGGCAGCACACCCCCACAACGTCGCGCAATCACTCATAAGCACGACGATGCGGGGGTGTGCCGCCAGCGGCACACCTCCCATCGCTCATACCTTGGCACCTTTTAGGAACCAAGGTGTGAGCGATGGGAGGTGTGCTGCTGGCAGCACACCCCCACAGAGTCGTGCAATCACTCATTAGATTGACTCTGTGGGGGTGTGCTGCCAGTAGCACACCTCCCATCACTTAAACCTTGGCACCTTTTAAGAACCAAAATGTGAGCTATGGGAGGTGTGCCGCTGGCGGCACACCCCCACAGAGTCGCGCAATCACTCATTAGCTCGACTCGGCGGAGGTGTGCAGCCAGCGGCACACCTCCCATCGCTCACACTTTGCTACCTTTAATAAACCAAGGTGTGAGCGCTGGGAGGTGTGCCGCCGGCCGCACACCCCCACAACATTGCGCATCCCCTCCGATGCGCAACGAACTCTTATTTACTGACAGAATCAAACTCTCAAAATCCAATTTAATCTGACTGGAGAAATTTGGACTGAGCAAGTGGATTAAAGGACATACCTGATAGAGGGCAGAGTTCAATGACTTTAGCGTGAGCGTGTACCACGTCTTTTTCGCAAAGTTTTGCTTTGCTTCAGCTCCATCGATTTCCGCCGTCGACACCAGTTTCTCGAAATAGTTCAAAGGCTACCCTGCCATGCCTTGAATTCGGAAGAGCTTATCAACAAGATTTGTTGTCACGAAAGATTTATGGTTTCGCCTCCATAGGTAGATCATTAAACCATTTAGACAAATTTTTCATTTGATGCAGAAGATCAACTTGTTTGCACGCAAAGAAATCTCACCAGTTTACTAAATGCAGCGCAGAAAGTAGGACTGGAACGTAACCATTGACATTGAGCAGAATAGACTTCACCGCATAATGCCAAATGGGGTCATCACCATGGTCCCGATTTATCACCGACAACCAAGCCTGAAGCTGATGGTTGCCATCCCAGACATGAAACATCTTCTTTGAAAAGACTTTGGGGTCAGGATCCGCATTCAACCTCAATTCGAATGCCTCGTTTGCAGCAATCCACGCTGGTCTCCAAGCCTTCGAGGTATCCTCAGAGACATCTACATTCTTCCCCTCGTGATTTTCTATCGCAACATAGAATACACTTGAACCTTCCATGTAGCCGTTCTTTAGGAAATGCGAGCCCAACCCCATGACATCGTTCTTCAAGTGAGGACGAACTATGGGCAGCCCAATCATCCGACAAAGAGGAATGTCAAGATTTGACTTCTCTTTGGGCTGAAATCGAAGACCATCCAAAAGAGCAGTCGTGTTCACTCTCTTTAAGTACAAGATCATCCATCTGCTTCTCCAAATCCGCGGCTGAAAGTGGGTTTGATGCATTTCGTAATGGTCTTGAAACTTCAGCAACATCCTTACTTTCTGTTCCATCGTCATTCAAATCCAACGCTTGGGCACTTCCTGCAAATACTGATTTCTTAGTGATGAAATCATAAGTCCATTGAGAATAAGTTTCTTTTTTAAGCAAATGACATCTCCTAGTATCCGTAACGAGGTTACAACTTTTAGATATTTGCGCCGCTTTGGTATAATGGATAGCATCACCAAACTTCGGGGATTAAGCAACTGGGCTTTTGTACAGGAGAATAGATTTCCAGGGCAAGGCGCCGATTTGGACAAGGTGTTCGTGTTTAAGATGGCGGAAGTTGGTCCAGGCAGCGGCGTAGACCTTGTGAAGCGAATGCAACCTGGAAGGGACCTTGAAGATTCTTGGATCATGTTTGACCATGTCAAACGAGTTAAGGGATGGACCACGATGGGTTATCATGTGTACGATTCAACTTACTGCTGTGTGATGACAATTGCCGTATGTGACATGCAATCCGAGGACGATAATGCTCAGCTAGTGTTTTGGAAGAACTTGAATGCAATTGCTGCACGACACGATGTTTTGACAGTTTCATTCAAGGGATTCATGGCCGATAGCGCACAGGCCAATTGGAATGCAGTCCGCATTCTTTACGGGAGCGGTGATGCGTCAGTACCGATGGACAATCCGGAGAGAACATGTCTTTTTCACTGGACTCAATCCCTTGAAAAGCATACGAAGGCTGACATTAGAGCCAACCTTCAAGAGCAACATCGTTAGCTTTGCAAGCCGAAGCAAAGTACTTGGCGATCAAAGCGTGGTGGTTATTGTCGGGCGCAACATCTGATGCTGGTGTTGTGCGTCTTGATTTATGGCTTGCCTTTTGGCATTTCCGATATTGACAATGGGGTGGATTTATGGTATCGGTATGTCCTTACTTTATTCATTCCACATAGCTTTTAAAATTGCCGAATTCTTTTTAATTGAATATTCAGTTATTGACATATTTCGGCACCTATGTAACGGCAATTTGGATCTTGTTGTCTGAGAAGGTGTGCCGTAAGCGGCACACCCCTGCTGTGTAGACCTTGATAGTGAGGACTGTACTACTTTTTGGGGATGTGCCGTCAACGGCACACCTCTTTGTTGTGATTCATTAAGCTTGAATAGGCTTCTTGTAGACATGTCTACCGGTAACGGCACTTCAGTCTTCTAAGATAAAACCGCTTCATGTGAGGCACCATTGTTCTGTGCCGTTAGCGGCACACCAGATTGGGCAAGTTCATTGCGTCAATTTTCTTCCTTCACAAATGATGCGCCGTCTTCTTTTCCTTCTCCTGGAATTTCTTTAGACTGTCGGCCCATGTTTTTTACACTTACAGATGGATGTGCCGTTGACGGCACACCTTCCTTTGGTTGTACCTCTTCCATTGTAAAGTCCTAACAAATGGAAACCGTTCAATTCTTCCTTTTTTTTAAGTCGGGCCCTGAATCTTGGTTTCACTTCTTTATACGTTGTCTAGCCTCGCCGTCTTGCTCTTGTGGATTGGTCTCAATCCCCATTATATGCTTCTTTTATTCAAGTTAATTGATCATATATTCTTGATTGAGGTCTGCAGGAACTTTCCGAATCTGAATTGGCTGAAATGCCATCTTGCAATTTAGCGGAGACTGTCCACAATAAGTGGTTGCAGCAGTCGGGAAAACGTGGAAATGATTTATACGTTGCCACTGTCGATGACATGGTTCGGGCATTCATGCAAGTCGTGGCTTGCTATCAATACTCGAAAGGTGAGCAAGGAGGGCAAGGGCCTGGGAAGGAAGAGCTTCGACTTCGTGTTGCTCATCGGATTGCTCAAGGTTCGGAGAACTCAAAATCTCTTCTTGAGGCTTTCTGTAATATGCTTGGAGTTGCTGAGTTTTGCACTCGCCCTCCGCATTTGGAAGGAGAGGAAATCTTCTTGTCCCTGAAACGGAAGCCAGACCTTCCTCCCGGATCTGAGTTCGATTCTCATCGTCTAGACAAAATCAGCGTTTCACGTCCTAGAGTCGCGACAAGGGCGTCTTCACGAATTATTGTGGACCTTACTACTGACAATTGTGTGTATTCAACAGTTGCGGAAGCTCCAACAAACTTTGCCAATACCCCTAGACATGGAATTTCAACAAGGGTAACCCATAATATGGGTGTGTTGGAGACTGCCTGTGAAGAGAGCAAGTGGCATATTGCTAGGCTTCCGAGGACATCAGCGAAAGCCTGTTTTGCACAACAGGCTGGTACGAAAAAGATGTGTACTGCTCGAATTGTGCAGAACAACAAGAGTACTGCCGCACCGACTTACACTGGCATGATGAAGAACTATAAGAAGACGTGGCTTGATAAGATGCAGTTTTTCTTCTGTAACGATGACATCAATCGTTGTGTGATGGTATCAAAGAGGGACTGGGTAATTTCTAAGCTAGCGGTCCCCGGCGTTTGGCCGGTGAAATCTGGCACGTCCCTTACGAAGGCCGAGATTCTACGTCTTGGAAATGCAGGTTTTCGTCTCGCTAAACGTGTAATGCTCTCTCCCCGGAAGTTGTTCTCTCAGGATGGTGCATCGTTTGACCTGAAATCTGTTCCAAATCCGGTGAACTCAAATGAGCATCCGAAGCGAAGATTCGGCAAGAACGTCCGCCGGAATCCGAAGGCCCCAACCACCAGACATCGGAACACCTGCGCATCTGCGCTTTCGGTTCTTGGAAAAGTCAGTAACCTTCTTTTGCTCCCTGATCCTGCCTTTAGCTGCATTCTCTCGTTCGAGTCCAAATCCATAACTAAGGTTTCAAGCTACATGATCTCTATCAGTCAATTTCCTAGTTGTGACTCCATGTCTTTCAAGGAGATGTCCAGCAAGTCTCTTGGCAAACGTCCTCAGTGGTCTTACTGCAAACACCTTTATTTTATCTTCACCATTATTTGTGAGCCAGATTCAGAGGTGGAAGTCTTTATGCACGCCCCTAGTTTTAGCTTCAACGAGATTAAGCGTGTTCTCCGAGTCTTGCTTCAGAAAGAGGGCTGCACCTAGTGTTTGATTTCACAAAGTATCCCTTGTACTCATTTCTATATAATATAAGAGACGGTGAGACTACAGGGCCACCGTTGTATTGGAAAGAATTTGAATTGTTCTTGAATCGCTCAATGTTTTATTGACAATTTTTTTCTCACTTTTTCTATCTTCACTTTTTTTCCTATTTTTTTTCCACTTTCTTTTTCTCTTTTTTGTCACTTTTTTCTCACTTTGTTTTCATGAGTTTTTTTTTTCACGTTTTTTTCCTCTCTTTTGTTTTTTTTTCACTATTTTTTATCCGCGGGATAGGAGTCGTTCCTGCAATTGCCTACTACCGGCTATCTCGTAAAGTAGAAGATTTTACAACAAGGAATCAAACCCTAGACCTCATTCTTCTCGCTATCCGACATTTTCCCCCGGGTAGTTTATGGTCGTCTCGGACTATCGTTCAAGTATGGACCTCAAACACTTTTTGAAGGACCCTAAACCCTGTTACAGGTCCACGGTCATTTCCGTGAAATTGTTGAGCTCTTTTTTCGGTCATAAGGCCATCTTGGAATCCTTATTTCAGATTATGTTTGGTAACATAATGTTCGGTTCCAGTAGTCTGATTACTATCGTATAGTAAAAAAGTTACTTTCATATAGTAAAAAAGTGACAATTTTCAAAAACTTTTTACCAACTTTTTTTTACTGCTCACCGTGTACCGCTTACGTCTCACCGCTCACCGCTCATGCCTCACCGCTCACCACTCACACCTCACCGCACGCAAGATAGCTTCGTCCGGTTGGAACCCACCACCACTTCATCAAACCACACGCACTTGGTTCTATAGCATGTGCAAGACCTTAATGTATGAAAATGTTTGACTTGAATTAATGTGTTATTTTTCACTAAAGACAATAGATGTTTTTGACAATATGAAATGAAATAATATTACCTTGCTAGTATTAAAAATCTCACATTTGATAAAGTGTTCAAAGAAAAGTTTTTGGATTTTCTTGATGTGTGCGCTCTTGTGACGTTTTTCTTTAAGATGGCATGACATTTAAATTAAAAGTGGGATACAGGAAAAAATTGTACCGACACAAAGTTATTGGTAGTGTCGATCTATTGTAAAGATTTCAAAGAAGAATGTTATAAAGCGACACCATAAGAACTTGCCCAAACCTGCAAGAGTCCCACAAGAGGAGACTCTTGGAACTTGAAAAGGTTAAGCAATTCAAAATCTTGCCTTGGAAATTTTGAACTATGTTAAAATACGGCATAATGCCAAGTATGGTCATATGTAGGCACTTCACTAATAGTCTGCTACTAAGCATTAAACCTATATGTCAGTTGTCATTATACAATTTTAACACTAAAAGCGACAAACTTTGAATTAGATTCCAACAACTCTTTAAACTTATCATTTGTTGCAATTGAAAGAGAATCCTAAGTGGCAATAACATCTTGAGTTATCTCTAACAATCAACAAAGACTATGATGTAAAAAGTTTTGTCTCCAAAGAAGAAGAACTCCGGTCTGCGAATGGCGGGGCCGGAGTGAATAAAGTGTATGTTTGTTCCACCACTAAATCCATGTCCACGAGACAAAGGTTTAGTAGTATGGAGCTACTTCCTCTCAAGGGTAGGCACTATGAAACCAAGGAACCATAAACCAATAACCAGTAACTGAGAACCAAGGACCAACCAAAGCCACAGGGTCCAGTTCCAAGATATGTAAATATTAGATGAGTGTTTTTGAGAGGTTTTACGGTGTATTATCATGTATTTTTGGGAGAGGTTGGTTACTTTCAAGTTTTCGCTTGTGTAGAAGTATGGACATTGCATGTTGGATAGCGATGGTGTTGATTTTTGTGAATCTCTCTTTAATTGGATCAAAGGAAATATTGAATGTTTTTTTAGACTTTTCAAAGAGGGGGTAAAGGTAGTAGCTCTAGATCTAGCGGCTATGACAATAAGGGGGTCAACTTTCCATTCAAGGGCTATAATGTCATCAATAAGTGGTTGGTATTTATTGATTTTGTTTTCAATTGTTTCTGGAGAAAATATGTCATTACAATATTTGAATTCAATAAATTGGATAGTAAGGTTTGTATTTTTGTAGTCCGGTGGGGGGTCTCTATATGGTAGTCTTTTGGCGCAGAGTATGTCTAGTTTAAATCCGGCATTACAATGACATCTTTGGATTCCACATGTGCATGGAAGTAGCCATGAAGGGAGAGTATTATCTTGTGGTTTGTTGTCGAAGGTTCCGGCATTCATAAGTATAAACTACCGTGATTTATTGGAGGAAATTATGAATTTATGGATTTCCCATACCGCTTTGTTGTGCCTTTTGATGATTAGGGAGTGTATATGATGGTTTTGGCATTTAAGAAGTACGTGCAACCATGTGTCCGGGTCATTGGATGTGCATATTGGGCATGTTATGGATGGAAATATTTTTATTTAAAAGAACAGTTGTTTGCGGGCATTTTCCATATGTTGTCGAGTACAAAATTTGATAAGGCATGTTTTTTGTGAGTATGTAATTGTTGGATTTTTCTAAAAGTTTGTAGAAAGTTCATTATCAATGTCATTATTACCGGTCCATTTATCTATGTTAGGGAAATTTGTTGAGATTAGATCAAGGTTGTTAATTAGCTCTTGTTCCTTGAGATATTTATCCAAAAATCCAATGGGACCTTTGCTAGGGGTGTCTTCCATAGAGGACCAACTTTCTTTATTAAAGTAGTATGGGGTAGCGTGAGCATGTTCATGTGGGTGTGGCATTTCTATGTAACTTATCTAGTCCTTCTTTGGCTAATTTATCTGGTTGTTCGTTTCCTTCTATATTGACATGTGCTCTAACTTTATAGAGGGTTGTAATTCATGTGCAATTTTGTAGCATTTGAACCATAGATGTTAGTATGGTTTGGTCGGGGTGATTATTGTGGAGGGTGGGGTGTGTTATTTGTGTGTTTAATAGATATGATACGTTTATACAATCTGTGAAGATGTGTGCGGGTTCATTGGCATATTGTGTGGTGATAATTTGGAAGATTTTATGGAGGGCCATCATTTCTGCTCTGAGGATGTTTTGAAGTCCATGAAGTCTTTTGGATATTTTTAATTCTTTGGTTGATTTGTATATGCCATATGGACCTTTCTTTCTATGCCAATGCCCTAGGCTAATTTATGTTGGTTCTTTGAAAGAACAATTTGTGTGATAACTACATGTGGGGGCAAATTTTAAGGGGATATGGTCATGATATGGTGGCAGGGGGCGGTGTGGTGGGGTGGTTCTATATTCTGTTGGCATATCTGAGTTGGGACTATTTTTTGTTACGATTCACCGGAGTTTGGAGTGGTGGAGGTGGGGCTATTTTTGCATATAGTCAATGTATGTCAAGATTATTTGTTATGGAGGTAAGTGTGGTGAGTTTTTCCTCGGTACCAATATATTGTTTTGATGGTGTATGCATAATACTTGTATGGTATGTGGCTCGAGCCTAGGTTTATTTAGTAGTTTGGGCGGTAAAGTGGGTTCTTTATATGGTTCCAAGT
Organism: Bryoerythrophyllum caledonicum; assembly: GCA_963971425.1. NCBI lineage: Eukaryota > Viridiplantae > Streptophyta > Bryopsida > Pottiales > Pottiaceae > Bryoerythrophyllum > Bryoerythrophyllum caledonicum. The sequence goes on from CAXARX010000968.1 coordinate 30,155, forward strand.
CTTCTTTGAACAATGCAATGATGTGAGAGTCAGGAATGGGCCTAAATGTGGGTTGAAGTTTTGGTACCAGTTATTGTCTGGTGTGATAATAAGAGTAGAAGTAGAGTTTGGATCATTTTTTGCCGCAAGTCTTGCCCGTTGTATTGCTTGTTGTGTTTCTTCTATATTATGGGGGTGTGCAATACCATTTCCAATCCATTTGTGGTCAAAGGTTTTTCTAATGAGCCAAAAAAAAATTATCTTTTGGAAGGTGAATAGAGCTTAGTAAGTTGTCTAGAGCATGTGACGGCGGATGAAAAGTATGAGTGGTGGATGTTGAACGATGAGATTAGTGTCTAGAATGGGTGTGGATAATGTGTATTGTGTGAGTTTGAGGGGGTCTATCTTTGAGATGCGGTATTTATATCTTTGGTATAGCCAAACTCACTATTAGAAATCTAGGATAAATAACTACAGCACAAATAACTAGCGAGGAAATAACAACTCAACAATAACTTTGGGACTGCCAAGCTGCTCGTTTCTGGCTGCGAAATTGCCCGAGTAATTCTGCAAAAAAATAAATTTAGGGAAGCGGGGGGATGAATGCCACATGACTTCCAATATCCTTTGTGTTGTCATCCCTAGGTTTTCATCTAAGTATTGTCCGGTAGTGTTAATGTGGCAAGTACGTTGATGACACGGATTGAGCCTTAGTAAGTCTCTAGTAGTACATTCAAGAATAACAAATCAATAATTATAAAATAACTCGTGCAATGATATCTTCTATGATTAAAAACAAATTCATGGATATTTTTACATAATTGCTGACGTGTATTGATGCCTATTTACGTCGAGTAGTGCTGACGAGTCAAGTACGTGGGTGACGTGGATTGAGCCTTAGTAAGTCTCTAGTAATACATTCAAGAATAACAAATCAATAATTGTAAAATAACTTGTGCAATGATATCTTCTATGATTAAAAACAAATTCATGGATATTTTTACATAATTGATGACGAGGCACGTAATCAACCAAACTAGGAGCATGGTGCTAGCTGTGAACTCCCCCATTCAAGTTTTTTTTCAGAGTTTAAAAATTAAATTAATTAAAAAAAACCACTAGCCTCACAAAACAAGGCAGTCTCACATCACCATTCTTGAGCATTCGAGCACCGGACTTAATCAAGTAAAAGAAATTTCATACCTAGCAGCCACTCACCATCTTCTTGGAATTTAAAACAAAAAAATCCCAACCTTGGAGCATATACAGGGCCAAACTTGTATACAACTCAATAGTCCTATGTATGAGGTTTGTAATCTACTGAACTACAAGCATGGTGCTAGCAGTGGACTTCCCCCTCAAGTACTCTTCAAAGTTTCAGAAAAATAATACTAAAAAAAAAGCCGCCAAACATACAAAACAACAATATCATTCTAGCATTTGAGCACGACACTGAACCAAACAAAAAAATAACTCACACCTTGGAGCTACACTAAAATTGAGAATTAGTGTAACCACACTAATTAATTTGTAAATGCTATAAGTTTTTACTTTAGATGAAGTTTTTTACTATCAGCACAGCTGTCGATACTATTCAACGAGGGGAATCATTGTAAACATCGTTGGTAAAAACATTCATCACAAGTAAAAACTAGTTAACGTTTTAGATCATTTATTGTGCTTAACACTAATTCTCAATTTTAGTGTACCGTAGTTCAACCTTCTCTTTGGGAAAAAATGACGAATATAAAAACAACCTACGAGCTTTGAAATTTTGAACTAATGAATAATTAATACCACAAGCTTTTGTTACAAAAATTGAAAGTTATCAATGATTAGCAAATTTACAATATTTATGGACCACGGCATGTGCTTCTGGATATGTGTACTCCTTTTGTATTGGTCTACTCCTTTCGTATTACAATCTTCAGGCTACATTTTCATTGATAATTTAGGGACCGCAACATGATTGAAGACTTTATCCTAATCCAAAATCTATAGAGGGCGCAATAATGAACTCAAAGACTATGCACAATTTTCCAATTATACGAGTCAAAACCAAAAACCCTAGTGCCAAATTTTGATTTCATCAAAAACTTGCAAAGTAAAAAAAATCTTTTTGATGAAAACCCACATCTTCGCTCAAAGTTGTTGTTGGCACAAAAAATGTAGTTCCAACCATGTCATGCGCTCTCTCCTCAAACTTCAATTTGCTACACCCTCAAGGAAAATCAAAATTGGTCAAAAATTCAAAACTTGGCTAGAACATAGTGCACACTAAGTTGACAACATAAGAACCAAGCGCAAGAGCCAAAGACTATGATTTTGGGTCATAGCTAGAGACAACAAATTCTAAAGCCAAAATATACTTTCACATCATGACGTTGATGTAGAAGCCTAATGGATTTCCGCAACTAGAACTAGCCAAGTTGGTTGACCTATGCCCTAAAATGCGCATATGATTTAGATTATTGCTACCCAAGTGTCTTGGTGTTCTAGTGGAAGTAGATAATCTATGATGTTTTCAATATTTATCTCTAGAACTAAAGTGATCAGATTATAACAATATACATAAAAGCTATTTTTTTTAAATAATGAAATTTGCCAAAAATGCTTAGGCGGTTATATGTAATCCAACTTTGGATTACATAAACCTAAAAATACTCTTACAAGTAACATAGAAGATAAAAGTAGGGTAGCTATAGATTTTTATTCAAAAATATGTTGAAGTTGACAATCTCTATCACGCTTGGTGGACTTAAAGAACAACACACTTTGTTGTGTTTGAAATGTGTGCTTCACTAACATGTGCCTCTTGCTTTTCCATCCTAGACCTCAACAATTGCTTATGACTAAATTACAACATACCTATGATGAACCTAGACTTTCTATATGATGAATCCTAAGGAGCAATCCTCAATCAAAGAGGTGCATTATTATATTCCATGCTTTGAAAGATGTAAAGAAATGTCATCTTATAGCAATGTGCAAGGTTGTAGAGGATAGACAAGCATGCATACCATTCTCTCTTGAAGGTAACTCAAATGAGAGGTCAAAGAAGACTAAGTCAATGGTGGTGACTTGGTATTGGCCACATCCCACTTAATTGCAAGATGAATTATCCATGTGACATCGGAGGTATGAAAATTGCATGCACCGGAGTTGTCAACCTTCTTTAAAACCGGCATATGGGATTGATGTAGATACAACCATTACATCATTGGTGAATAAAAACAAGTCTAAGAAGGATACTATAATTGTTGGTCGTACATAAACAAAGAATATATATTTCTATATTTTTTTAATTTTAAAGGCACAATTGTTTCATTTGATAAAACACATGGTAAATTTGATGGAAGATAATGATGAAGACATGCTTGAGAATGACTTGAATGATGCACAACAAAAGTGAGTAGTGAGTAGAAACCACAAATCAAAGCATTTGATTTTCTAGCATTTTATGAATATTTTAATTTTAGACTATGATTATATTAGCAAGAGTATGTAAAAACTATGTTTTGATATATAAATAATGGAAACGGTGTCAACCTAAAAGTTGACATTAAACCTATTATGTATATTTGATGAATTTAAATGTGTTCACTACAAAGTGTGTGAGACATCCCGATTTTGTATAGAATGAAAATGTCAAAATCAATGTATGGTTTTCAAATACAAAGCAAAACATAATGAATACCTGTAAGATTTTTTTTTAATTCACATGTTGAGGATAAGATTATTAATTGTTGGAATAGAAGTTAAGGAAAATCAAGTCTACTTTTAAATTTACAAGTCTGCTTTTTGTGAATACTTTATTGATTGTAATGTTTTCAATAAAAAAAATCTATTTTACTAAATCAAAAGGATCAATAACCCTTGACTTCACTTGGTGTCAAAAATATTGTATTACACTACACTAAACATCGCATTTAGTGTAGTTACGCAAATCGTGTAATTACCCTACTACACTATTTGCGAACAAGTTCACGATTAGTGTTAGCCGCCAACATCATTAATGATGCCACAATCAACCGCCTACTAGCCGTCATGTCTTTATTCTCTATGTTGACTTTTCCTATTTCCCACCTCACCCTACCCCCAATCAATCGCCTACCGGCCGTCTTTGTTTAATTTACATCATCAAAATCTTTGAATGCCCATAACTTATTCAGATTTTCTTCAAATTAAACATATGAGATGTTTTTTGACATCTACATTTTTGTAGATGTCAAAAAAAATCTCATGAGTGTCATTCCAATCCTTTTTGAGTGACTTATGCTCCTCTAAACAGTGTTGGTTTTCAAACACTGCGGCAAGCTTATCATACACTACACTAAACATCGCATTAAGTGTAGTCACACAAATAGTGTAATTACCCTACTACACTATTTTCGAACAAGTTCACAATTAGTGTCAGCTGCGGCAAGCTTTTTCATACACTATTAGTGATTTTATTCACTGCGGCAAGCTTTTTCATACACTAATAGTGATTTTATTCACTGCGGCAAGCTTTTTCATACACTAATTGTGATTTTATTCACTGCGGCAAGCTTTTTCATACACTAATTGTGCACAAGTAAAAAAAAAACACCCATTTTTACTGCCATTCACATATAGTGTAATATTTCACATTTAGTCTAATGTTGTGTCATTACATTTAGTGTAAGGGTTTGTATTTAATGTAGACAACACTAAATGCGATGTTTAGTGTAATGTGCACAAGTAAAAGAAAAAAAATCCGATTTTTAGTGCCATTCACATATAATGTAATGTTTCATATTTAGTTTAGTGTTGTGTCATTACACTAATTGTGATTCTTACATTTAGTATAAGGGTTTGTATTTAGTGTAGACGACACTAAATGCGATGTTTAGTGTATGTCTATACTTTATACCACCGTGTGTTGCATGATGTTGATTCCTTGTACACCAATTTTTGGTGGTAATAGAAGGATAAAGCATATTACTAAAAAAATGGGCAATGAGAGAAGATTCAAAAATCTCCAATACAAGTTTTTTGGGGGGAACTTGATTTGTATCAAAATGAGATTTTAATGGAGAATAAGAAGCTTTATGTCACATCTTGTGGTTAAAAAAATAAAACTAAAATATACTAAAATCTCCAATATTCAAATGGAAGATCATAAGTTTTTATGATACTTTGCTCGACAACTTGTGAAAATGTTTGAATTGCACTTTTTGGAATTTTAGACTAGAGACAAAAAAATTGACAATCTTGAAGGAAATGATAATATTTATTTGTGTAAAATGAAAAAAAAAATATTAAATGGACCAGATGACCATAAAACTAATAATGAAGTGGCCTTTACTATATACAACCTCAAATTAAGGTTTAGTGTCCTTTTTCCACCACCCAACTTACAAACATGGATGAAGTGCATCCCATGACCAACCAATTGTGTACCATGATCTACCTTTTGAAGGTCATGTTTATAATTTTATGACGCTTCAAGGTAGTACAATCACCAATAAGGTTGTCACCATTGTTATTTTTTGGGGTTGTAGAACCACATTAGTCTAAAGCCAATAATTTGTTTTCAACATCCATAGTGGTTTTAGAGAGTAGCAAGGTCACTAATGGCACGATTTGTTGAGGACAGAGGGTAGATTCTATGATGATGAATGGATCATGGTTACTTTACACTTTGAAAATTTGTAACTATTTCGTAATGGGAATTATTGATTGGAAAAATTGCTAAAATCATGATGTTTTAGTTCAATTGAAGAGAAAAAAAATTCCCCATACATAACCACTAAAAATAGTCAAGGAGCTTAACCACTAAAGAACCAAGTCTCCATTGGAGGGACAAATGTTTTCACTTTGATTGCAATTATCTTACAATCCTTACGGTCAAAATTCACAAAATGTTTACCACATCATCTCATACAAGTTTAGAAGAAGATCCTACGGTTACATTCTCAAGAAGTTCATCTTGATAGTTTTTAATCAACGGAGTAGAAATTCCTCTAAAGTGCCTTGGCCTTTTAGGGGTGAAGTTGATGGTGATAGGAAATCCAACCGTACAACCTCGTGTGAATTGTCGCCACCCACCCTTGGATAGGAACTCGAGCCCAACAAACTGGCTCTCGCACAAATATGGGGCACAGATTGTTACTTTGTACATCGCCCAAGTACACCTGCCCTGATACAAGACTTTCAAGGATAACTCGTGTCGGTGGCAATCGCTCGGTTGCAACGTGTCTACCAACCTTTCCCGTTTCAGCTCCGTTCCAGTTGGCTCACTCTGCTCCCTGCTACAGTTTCTTGATAAGGAAAACACTGCTCCAACCTCAACTTTTCCACCTCGCTTTCCAAGTTGTGTAACTTAATCATCTCTCCTCAGGTTAAAATGATAGAATCGATCCAAATCTGAATCCGCGAAGCGATATGCACTGTGACTTGGCGCACGGCCTGCATCCCTTCTACTGAAAGCCAAATCCACCTGGCTTTTTGCTTTATTTGGGGGCTCTGGTGCCGCATGGGCTACGTGGAAATCCTGTCGTCTCCGTCCTCGAAGGCTGTACTACAGTACTGTACATCCTGCCCAGCACTGTTCAAGCGCGCAACAGTAGGGTCGCGCACATGGGTCCTAACTGAACGGTGTTCGGAGGCAAATCCAATGTGGGATCTCCTTAACCCCTAAAGTTCCTCGACAATTTCCCTCAAAAACTGTAAGGGGTACTAACTTTCAAACCACAAATCCAAAAAATAAAATAAAAATATGTCCACGAAGCTCTTATCAAAGGCAATCTAGAATAAAAATTTCAGAGAAAATTGATTTTTTTTCGAATTTTAGGAACCTGCCCAAAAATCAAGGAATCCCCCCGAAGGAGACTCTGGTCCTTTAGGGGTTAACCCCTAAAGGACCAAGTGTCCAAAAAGGGCTTTTTGAAAGTTTGGTCAAGTTCCTATGGTGTCAATTTCCAACATTCTTCTTTGAAATTTTTACTATAGAAAAGACATTACCAAGATCTTAGTGGGAAAACATTTTTTCCTAAATTGGACATTTGATGAAAAAGTTACAGGGTTTTGAATTTTAAATGGGGAGGGCGGGCACCTCGGGCACCTCCAAAAAGTTTTGATAGGCCACTCTATTGAAAGTGAGATTTTCAGTACTCGCAAGTAATATTATTTCCCTTCATATTGTCAAATTTTTTTTTGTCTTTGGTGAAAAATAGCATACCAACCCAAGTCAAACATTTTCACACATTGTCACTCATTGTCGGGCAAGGTACCAAAAAACTTCTTCTTTTCCACATAAAACCTAGAGATCTTCATTTTTTTCACTTTTTATTTTTTCCACAACAATATGTAATGTAAACCTTCTTATTAACCATTTGGATTAT
>CAXARX010000968.1:42500-65987 GCA_963971425.1 Bryoerythrophyllum caledonicum
TCCAGTCCTTGCATGGAATGCAGAGTCTGGGTTTTCGCTATGTTGAGTTGACGGAGAAGGACACACTGACCACTCGGATCGGAGGCGAGGCGAAGATGGGGTCGTTCAGGGCGCGGCATTTGCTGGGAGCGGGCGTGTGCCTGCTCGCGGTCCTGGTCTTAGCACAGACAGGAGCTGCGGGAGCGGAGGAATGGAAGATCGAGTCGGTGCTGGAGCGCAGCGAGGCCCAGCCGTGGCACGTTACGCTGGGGCGCTGGTTCGGGAAATGGGGCGTCCGCGAGGGCAAGGAGTGCGAGGAGCAGTTCGGGATCATGCCCTGCTCCACCAGCCTGGGCGGGAACGCCGCGCTTCTCGTCATCTACGGGTTCATGCTCCTCAAGGCCGCGCAGTTCCTGTCCGAGGGCAGTGAGCTCCTGCTCGAGGTCATGAGCCCCGGGATCATTGGCGGGCTCGTGCTGCCCATCCTCGGCGCCTTTCCCGATGCATTGCTCATCACGGGTGAGTGCGCCTCGTTTTGTCCTAGTTCTCGTGGATTTGAGTCGCTGCGTGTGCGAATGTGGTGGTTAGAGAGACGAGCGAGTAATTTTTGAGCTTAATATATGCTAAGTATTCATTTCTGAGAGATCGAGTTTTTCCGATGGTTTATTAGCGGGTGATCTTCCTAGTTTGGCGCCCACTTCTATGGGGAGCGGTTTTATCCTAGTTTTTGTGGGTTTTATCTTTAGCCTGTGCGAATCTGGTGCACAAAGAGACGAGCGACTAATTTTCTGGACTTGGTAGATGACATGTATTTAGTTTTCGAGAGGATGGATGTTAAATTGATGTCTAGTGTCATTTCCTCTAGCTAGTTTTATCGCACCAGTGCTGTGTCCAATTCAAGAGGATCCCCACCATCTTGCGACAGTCGTTGTGAACTGGGTCGTTGGAGCAAAACTGATTTTTCTGTTGCAGTGTCGGGCTTGGGAGCGAGCCAGGAGGAAGCTCAGGATGAAGTGCTCGTGGGCATGGGTTTGGTTGCGGGATCATCGGTTATGGTGCTCACTGCGCTGTGGGGATCATGCCTCATTGCTGGTCGATGTGATCTTGTGCGAAGTTCCAGAGGCCTGTTGGTGGCCAAGGATAGGACATTGACCAAGGGATTTTCTCTGACAGGTGATATTTCTATCACCTGTCGGTCCGGACTTTTGATGCATCTTTCTGAGTTTTAATTGACATGTATGGTTATGTATGTAAGCTTTCCTTGTTATCGATCTCTGTGCTGTTGACTAAACCTGCGTTGAGGTTTTGAATGTTGACCTTTCTGTTTGCTTTGGGAGCAGAAACGGGTGTTACTAATGACAAGCAAACGATGTGGGCGTCTTGGATCATGGTGGCCACGCTGCTGCCTTATCTTGTGGCACAAATTCCAAGACTCTTTGGCTTGAATACAGAAGGACATGCGTTTATCGCGGTTGCTGCTGTCATCGCAGTTCTGAGTCTTGTTGGATACTGTATTTATCAGGTGGGTTAGCATGTCAAGCGCTCTTTGCTCCTTGTTCAATCTGCACAGCAATATGACACTGCTTTGTTTGGATGCAGATAACTGCTCCTTGGATTCAGGAGAGGAGGATCGATTTTGCGAAGCAAAGATTCAGGCGAAGCCATGCTTTTCACAGGGCGTCTCACTTTTCAAAAAGTCGGGGTTGGGGTAGTCTGTTTAAGCCTGATGGCAAACCCAATCCGGAGGTGTTGGAGAAGTAAGTCCGTGGATGTTATTTCATTATCAGGAAGCATACCGTGCAGTCAAAAGTCTGGCAATAAGGCTCTGAATTTTCCTAATTTTGGCGTTTCTAATGGTGAAGTGGGTGGAACTGAGCGACTCAATGGTGTACTTGCCAGGCTATTCAACTATTTTGACGAAGAAAAGGATGGTCAAGGAAAGGATGGTCACCTCACTCAACACGAGCTGCAGGGCTTGCTTGTGGGTTTGGGAGTCGAGCGCCACAACGGTGAGATCCCTGACGAAGCGGAAGTGAAGCAGTGGATGACCGAGTTCGACATTTCCAACGATGAAAAGATTTCATTCGATGAATTTTTTAAGGGATTCGAGCGCTGGATGAAGAGCTCTAAGTCAGGGAAGATCAAGAAGACAGATGAAGCGTCTCACTCTGGACATTGGGACACTGAGGCTCAGGTGAGAGTTCAGTCCAACGAACTAGACTCACGGATTTCCAGTTGCAAGTTGAGTCACTTCTTTGTTGCTTCCTGGATATGCAGAAACTTCTGTCGCAAAAGCTTTTTGAGGTGCAAGTATTTTTTTTACTTTCCATGTGTTTAAGTCTGGAGCTGGATGCAGGCTGCGAAGGAAGAACTGGCGCTTTTATCCGACGAGAACGATGAGGACGATGATGAGGAAGACGATGATGGACCTCCTACTAGAAATCAGATTATTGCAAAGGCTGTTGGGTACTTGATTCTGGGAGCGGCAGTTGCAGCAGTGTTCGCAGATCCACTGGTTGATGCAATCGGTGGTTTCTCAAAAGCCTCTGGTATCTCGCCCTTTTTCATTTCCTTCATCGCCACACCCTTGGCTACCAACTCCAGTGAAGCTATCTCTTCTCTCATCTTTGCCAAGAGGAAGCGCAAGAAAACCATCTCCATGACTTACTCTCAGGTACGTTGGGCTTCCCTTCGTGTCTTGTACGTTAATGTGTGTATTGTAGCCCCGCTGAAGAATAGTTTGAGTAAGTAGACTTCTTTGTTGAGTCACCTGAACTTCGAACAAGAGAACCCCCCCCTTTTTTTTATGATCACTAATCGATTCATTTTTTTATAGTTCTCATATCTTTCAAATCTTTAAAATCTAAATCAGGATTTAAACTCTCTTCTTTTCGCTCTTAAAGACGGCGAAAACTACTTTGAATATAAAGACCACCAAGCTCTTCCATCGACTGAAATGAAGGAGACAACCGCGGAGCTCTTCTATTGACTTCATAACCATTTAGAGTGAGGAAAGAGTAGTGAAAAGAGGGGGCCTCTTATTCAAACTTTGGGTGACTTTCCGAAGAACTCTTGTGTGAGCGGAAGTTTGTGTTGTCAGTATAGCTTCTTGTTTAATCTCCTGAGTTTTGATTGCGCAGATCTACGGGGCTGTGACAATGAACAACACTATGTGCTTGGGTATTTTCCTGGCGATCGTGTACTTCCGTCACTTGCTGTGGGACTTCTCAGCCGAGATTTCCGTGATCTTTTTCGCGACTTTGATCATGGGCGCTGTGGCCGCGTTCCGGACCACTTTCCAACTCTGGATGGCCTTCATTGGGATTGCTCTGTACCCACTTTCGGTTGCATTGGTAGCGTTCTTGGACTATGTCTGTGGATGGCATTAAACGGTTGGGATATTCAACGATCCACAAGCATTTTCTGGTTTGTTTGTGAACAAATGTAGTATTCTGAGTGGTGGCTGCCACATCTTTGAACAGGCTGCGGGTTGTGATGGTGTGATATGTGGATGGCGTCTGTGTAGACTCTTCAAGTTTTGCCATACGCCGATAGCTTGAATGAAAATGTTGAGAATTTTGAAATTTGTGAATTGTTAATATCTGACTTGTACGTATCTGTTCACGGGTCTTCCTTAGTTTGTAGTGTAAGTTGGCATAATCTGTGGTTTTTGTGCGGACTTTCGATTGAATGGTTTGTTGAGTTTATTGTAGAATCAGGATTAGAGAGTTGTTGATTTGTAGATTTCCCATTTGCTCAGAAATAGTTGAATGAGCGTGTAACACAACATAACAACTTTGACAAGAAAATATATGTATTTTGTGGCTTGGATGAAAGTATAGAACATGATTTGCATTTGCTCAGAAACAGTTGAATGTAAAGTATAGAACATGATGCGGACTAGTTGAGGATGTTGCAAGTACTCTTTGCTCTTTACCCATTCTTAATCTAAAGAATTGGTATGGTGGAAATATTTCAAAATGTAAAAGAAGTGTCCTATATTTTATGAAAGTTGAGAACAAGCAATTCTTCTCTCATGGAGGCCAAGAATGGGCTTGATTTCTCTTCTCTTCTAGTGGTGAATGTTGATTCTACAACCAATTTTAATTTTCATAGATGTAGATGGGGTGTTGTGCGTTGAAGAACTGCAAATGGTTCCTTTTGGATGCTACAAATCCTTTCAACCATTTTCAATTTTCCTATCATTTTCTTGCATAGAATACCATGATATCTAATAAGTCCAATTTTACATTAAGACTTGGTTGAGGCTTATTCCATGAGAAGCAAATTTTGATTGATAAAATTGCTTCAATTTTGCTAATAAATGGATGTTTTAAACTAGGACCAAGGGTTAAGAGCTTGAGTATCACTATAGTAGCAATTAGATTAATCAAGAGCCTCAAAATGAGCCTTGGTTGGTCTTTGGGGTTTTACACTAAGATTGATGGATAGATGGTGTCTAGAATGCCTACGTGGCAACATTTTTTGAAGGATTTGGTGCCAAGAGTTTGACCTCTTGAAGATAGTTTGGCTCAGACTACAGTAGAAATCCAAACTTGTGCCGAGAAGCCAAACATTTTTTTCATTAATATATTGAAATTTTGACAAGTTCTTAGCTATTAGATTAAATTAGTAACTCCTTTTTACTTGAAGTATACTACCTCAATTCACCCAAATATTTTTATCCATTAGTTTGAATTTAAAAATATTACTTGAATACTTTAATATGATTTTTTCACCTAAATTTGTATACTGAAGTTTTTCTTGCCGCTGTCTGTGCTAGAATTTTTTGTGAAATGAGCATTTTGGCCATTTTCTTGATGGTTTTTTTTAACAAAAAATGTGTTTTCTTCGATGCGCCATGCCTAAAGAAATTGAGAGGAGAATTTCAAAATATATGGAGAATGGTTCCTATTGAATGCTACAAATCCTTCCAAACATTTTTTATTTTCATATGATTCTCTTGTAAAGAATAGCATTAGACTTTTTTCAGGCTTGATCTAAAATGAGCAAATTTTGATTAATACGATTGCCTTATAGTTGCTAACTATAACCTAGGGCTTCACATAAAGTTGCCCCTTTCCTACGTGGTGGGTTATTTTGTAGGCCAACTAATATAATTGGATTGAGGTTTCTATTGATTCCATTTCCAAATCTTGGACCCAATTCTTTGCAATGTGCTATGCCAGTAGTAAGCTAATCCCCACCATTGATGAACGTGGTAAAGCCTCACTTTGAGCACCTTGAAACTAGGCCCCAATTTGCATTTTGGACCGTTTAGAGACATTTAGGCTCAATTTTCAATTAGGTCAAACCCTACCAGGTTCAAGGATTATGTACGGTCTGCTTGAAATGGTTGAATTCAAATATGCCAATGAAAATTTGCATAGGAATTATACCCTCAATTTAAAAATAATCCTAGTTTTCAATTTTCATTTGCATATGATCCTTTATACGATACATATAAACAGCTGCTCAAAATGCAACCCCCAAACCCATTTAGAATGTTAAGAAATCTTCGGTTAGGAAATTGAATGGCCCACAATTGGTGCAGGAGATCGACGATTGCGATTGGTCAGAGCAAGTCCTTGATTTCGAGGTGGGCTAGTCACTTGGCCCGTGCAATGAACCGAAAACCGTGCTCCAGAATCCCCACGGTCGTAGGACAGGCCCAGCATTTCCGAAAGAGCCTTTGCGTCGACGCTCATGTTCTCGCAGACGAGAGAGCGGCACGGACGCACGCACGCACGCACGCACAGTTTGCTGGGCTTTGGATCTACTTTCGCTCTCTCGCAAGGATTTTGAGAGCAGTCGAGTCCAATCGGTGGCGATGGCGCTTCGGATGGCGGTGCCGCTCTCTACGTGCCCGCACATGCCCAGGGTGCTGTTGGCAGGAGGGAGGTCCCTCGGAACATCAGCATGGCGCCGTGGTTGCCACTTGCGGAGGTCGCCGAGTCGGGGAGGAGCTCCGCATTACCTCGCGTGGGCGCGCCCGTTTTCTGTGGTGGCGTCCTCCGCCGCGGGCTCTGCGTCGCAGCAGGTTTGTAATTTGGCCAATTCCTGTCGATGAGCTTCCATTAATGTGATAAATTTCGCTGAAATTCGTTTGTTTGTGAGATGTTGGTGAAATTTGGATGTGGTGTGATTTTGTATAGTTCTTGATTGACGGATGGCTAATGAGAGTGTGATTATGCGGATTTGTCCTTCTTTTGTCATCTGACGGATGTGCACATTAGAGTCATGGACCAGTTTTAAGTTCCCCCCCCCCCCCCCCCTTCCTTTCCGAGACCTAAGCAGTTATACGGCATTTGGTTTAAAAAGTCTTGAACAAGAGAGTTTGCTGGATGATTAAATGTGTATAGATTAGGGTGAAAATTACATATGAAGAAATTATTTGTGAATTCAGTAAGATACTTCCTCTTTCATTTTATTATACTACTGTTTATTCACTTTAGAGATCAATAGAGGAGCTTGGTGGTCTTTCAATGGATATTAATTTCAAACTTCCGCTGACCTTACAAATAATTCTATTGTAAAGGCTCAATCATGGTAAAAGGATCAGGTCAAGTTAAGATCATCACCAGCCATCACATGTACACGAGGAATGTGGTAACAAAAAAGTTGTGCCTGCTCATTGCAGACCATGCCCAATGAGAAACTGGATGGCGAGACCAAGTTTTGGGAGCAGATTCGGTCACATCAAGTAAGCTTGCTATCCACAGTTGTGTGCAGCGAAGCGGAGTGTTTTCGGAAATTGTTTGAAATTCGTGGTATGTTTACAACTGAACTGCAGTCTTGGTGCAGAAAGGGGCTGCACGGTTGTCGAAAGTGGAGGAAGCCCGGACGCTTGTAGCCACCAGCTCAACTGCTACCCTTTCTACCATCTCTCAGGTGAACTAACTGCTTGCATCTCCTTCTTTATTTGTAATGTCAATAAGTTTCCCTCTTTTTTCAACAAAATCGCCTCTAAATGGTTCTCAGTATCTTTAAGGGGAGAGAAAAGGCGGCTAGTATTCATGGTTGACCTTACGCAAACTCTTTCTTCACTCTCAAAGGCGGCTACAACTACTTTGACTTGAGTTTAAAGTCCACCAAGCTCTTCTATGGATCTAGTAGCTGCTGAGAGTGAGGAAAGAGTAGTAAACAGAGGGGGTATCTTATTGAAACTTTGGGTGACTTTAGAAAGAACTCTAATGTGTTCAACATTTTGATGGCCTGAATAATAAACGTTTCATTCTGTAGGCTCCATTTTTACTTGGAGATCTTTATCAGCTTACAGCTTTTTGATGGATATGTGCAGAAGTACGAAGGGTTCCCTTTAGGGTCTATGGTTTTGTACGCAACTGATGACAGTGGCCGTCCCATCTTAGCGATCAGTTCTCTTTCGCCTCACACTAAGGTTGGTTGTGGCTCAGGGTAGAACTGCATTTACTTTGTTAGAGAGCTTTTCTATTGATCCAGCACCTCACTCAGCTGTGATTTGTGCAGGATCTGGAGACAAATCCGAAGTGCTCGTTGCTAATTGCTAGGGATGCAGGCGACATTAGTGACACGGTTGTCACCATTATAGGCGAAGCAGAAACAGTGAGTATGTCATGTAATGCATCCTATCATATAGAGAATTCAGGGGAGCCTGGGTAATGGACTTGGAAATTTGTGCAGGTTTCTGACGCTGATTGGGAGAGTGTGCGATCTTCCTACTTGAAGAAGCATCCTGATGCTTTCTGGGTAAGCCTCCATTCTTTACGGTAGTTTAACCATTTCAGGCCTGTAGTATTAGTAGCTTGAACTGATCGAAGAGTTTTATTTGTTTGCAGGTTGACTTTGGAGATTTTAGACTAGTCCGGGTAACACCAACGAAGATACGGTTCCTTGCTGGATCAGCTACAGCTTTTGTAGCATTTGGAGGTGAAGGGGCACTTCATCAAGATTTTAGGACTGTAATCTGGCAAGTAGGCATGCGATGTTGAGACAGGTTTGAGAGATGTCTGACTGATGTCAGTCTTCATGTGAATCCTGCAGAGATCGATGGGGAAGAATACATGGCTGGAGCTGTTGATCCTATTGCACAGTTCACTGCGCCCATTGCGGTATAGTGCTGAGACTTTCGTGAATTGAAGTATACTTTAAGTAGTGTTATATATACTCTGCTTCGGCCTTTTGTCAACTTAATTCAAGGTCCCTTCACCTCAATTTTTAGTAGTGAATTGCATCTTGTTGAACTTTTATGGGGCGCAGGGGCATATGAACCGGGACCATGCAGATCAAACGAAGGCAATTGCGGAAAATTCACTGGGAGTGAAGGTATAGCAACTAATCATTCTTAAAACAGCGGTGTCAATCAATGATTTATTCTCCAATCGGACTAAGTTCAATCTTTCCATTGTTTCTTTTGGTCATAACTTCAATGCAGATCGACTATGCCAAGATGCTGCAAGTGGATCGCCTAGGCTTCAATATCGAGGTTCGTTTCCTTGCACGTCTGTTTGAAATTTCATTGAATACCTTTGATTTCTAGATTCTTCTATATGACTTGTGCCTTGTTTTATATGTTGGACACACAGGCTGGCCATGATGGAAAACCAGTCAAGCTGCGAATTCCTTTCCCAAGACCTGCTCAGGATCGGAAGTAAGTAATAACCCCGAAGTGTCCATTAAACCATAATTGAATCACTGAAATTTCCAGAAAGGAGCTGAATTATATATCGATTGAAAAGAAGATTGTTTGTCCTGTAACATGAGGTAGTTTAGATATACATCGGAAGTTTTTATTTCATGTACAAAGGTTTTAAGTGCCTTAAAGGTTTTGGGCACCTTTTATTTTTCTGTCTCTGATTCCTTATCATGTTGTTATGCTTGGATTCTTCAGGGACGTCAAGAACTTGATAGTGGAGCTGCTTCAGGGAGCTGGATCCTAGTTCACTTCGAAAGGATGATGACATGGTAGTTGAGTTACATGTCCAAAGTGCAACCGCTAAACCTCTTATCATCTTTCAGAAGAAAAGTGTACTTTAAATCATTGGGTGAGGTGTAAAATATATAGAGATGGTACCATATGTCTTACAATTCGGAGTTCATGAATTTTTGAAATGTAGGTGGGGACTTGACATCTGTACACACTTTTCATAGTTGCTAGTCTCTGCAGTTTCATATGCTTTCTGTAGATGTCCTGCTTAATCAGGTCAGAAATTTTTTGGCCTGCATCACAATCATTAAACATGGTTTTCAAGTCAATCCCCACATTGGTTTCATACCAATGAAGTTTGAAAAGCATTACTGTAATCTAACACTATGAGTCAGCTACTTTTCAGCATTTCAAAGATGATTTGCTTTTGTATTTTCAACAACAACAAAGATCTGTGTAAGTAAAGGCTGTCATAACATTCTAGAAGCAGTGGAACGGCAACCTAATACTATTGCAGCATATCATTGTAGAAAAGTGATATTCGTTCTAAATTTATTCCGTTATCAGATTG
The DNA here is from genome assembly GCA_963971425.1 of Bryoerythrophyllum caledonicum. Classification (NCBI taxonomy): domain Eukaryota; kingdom Viridiplantae; phylum Streptophyta; class Bryopsida; order Pottiales; family Pottiaceae; genus Bryoerythrophyllum; species Bryoerythrophyllum caledonicum. The sequence goes on from CAXARX010000968.1 coordinate 51,956, forward strand.
TCAAACTAAATATCAATTCTACATAAATCCTAAACAAAATAGTGCAGGAGCAAACTAGAAAATGGAGAAGTAAATCAAGGATCTTATCCAGAAGTGTGGACTCCATCAAATTACTTGGAATTGAGTAGAAATTGAGTCCTGGAAATCATTCAATCATGCCTGAGATTTGCAACCATCTCAAAGGACCAGATACATGCAGCTACTCAATGTTATGAGGGCTCATATTGATATATTAAGAGAATTTCAAAAAAACATCTTTGTATTCCTTCATCCCTTCAGATTCCTTGCCACAATGAACTCTCAGATAGTCTTTGTAACAATGTACGTTGACCATGAATGTTATCCAGATCAATGTGTTTTAAGAATGGGTGGTGCAAGTTAAGTGTCACCTCATATGTCAGGATGGGAACTGCCAGCCAAGATAGTGGTCCAAAATCAATAGCTTTCTGGCACATGTGTAGTGCTGAGAGATTATATGTGTGACAAGTTTGTGAAGTGGCAAATACAAATTTATTCATCAACTTTTTGAAAACAAATTTCTCATTTTTTTTTAGCCACCCAATTCCCCCAAGCAAACCCATCCAGTAGACATACATACACACACAAACAAACAACTCTCAATTGTCTGATAACAACACAGTGATGTACAGTTCAGTGTTGAACCTGTGAAACTTTCTCCAATGCATGTTGTTTCAACAGCAAGCGTATCCCAATCCAATGTGGTGCACACATGAAGCTGTCAATGGGGCGACAATGGAGAAAGAAGTTAAAAACTTGGTACAGTATCACGGGTAGTGTCATGTGTTAAATGGGATTGTGTGCAAGAACAAATGAGCAGTTATGTACAAAGAATTTGTCTATTCTAATGTAGAGTACTTCTGAAAGTAGAGCGGTTGACCCCTTTTGTGATCACCTACCCAATGGTACAGTGTACCCCATCACCACGGATATGTCAAAATACCCTGGTCGAGCGTTGCACCAATCCTCAGGCTTGGAAGGGTGGGGGAGGGTAGGGACAAAACCGGCCCCTATTTTTATGTTGGAGGGGGGCCTTATTGATTGTTGGGGGGTCTTTCATGGTAATTTGGAGCCGCAGGCCCTAAATTTGGCCAAAAAAAACCGAAAAAAACCTCTAGAGCCCCGAAAGTTAAAAGGCCAGAAAAATGGACCACCCAAGGCTGAGGCTTGATGCAACGCTCGTCCAGGGTAAATAGGGAGAGCCCATGACCACAATTTTCCTAATACCCCCACTCTATATTTGGTCTCAATTCCACCCCTCATCCACCTCATTATCATCCAATCACCCTTTTTCAGCTTCAAATTAAGGCTTGTTATTGGTCAAGACCCTAATCTTTGGCTGGCACTCATGGGGGGTACATAGTGGCAAAATTAGGCTAAAGTGGCAACACACATTGAAAGTTTATAACTAATTCAATTTTCATCAAAAAAATATGAAATCACTTGGAATGAGATTGTAATTCTATTTTCTATCACTAAAAAATAAAGGTAAAATTATTTGGGTTCTCCAAAAATGCACATTGCTTAATCTGACAGTCATATGCTGGTATACCTTAGAGGGGAATGATAGTTATCACGACCACAAAGGGAGAGTGGCTTGGCTTGAGAAAGGTGTAGAGGAACTATTGATCAATTCTAAGGGATTTTGGAGTACCTGCTTGTGTGTCACTTTTGTACATAACTAATTCACAATGGAGAATGTCAAATAAATTGGAAAAACTGAAGAGATTTGGAAAAACTGAAGAGATTTGTTTAGATGATATCCATTTAGTGCCTAGGTGATAGCCATTGTGCCCAATGTATGTGTTTGATTCACCCCTAAAGGATCGTGACAATTTCTCACCAAAACACTTCAAAATTGTTGATTGTGGTGCAATGAGTAAGGAAGAAAACAAAACCTTATCACTATAGTTTTGACCATAGGGTCTCAATGAAGACTTACTAAGTACCATACCCAGAAAATTTCAAAAACTTTGACCATACGGATTGAAAGATTATAGTGTTTGAAGTCAAGAAAACGATTCATTTTCTTCCCTGCGCTGAGTGGATTGGTAGACTTTGATTTCACTTGGTATCAAATTTTTGCTCTACAAAAGGTCTGTTAAATCTTTTGCCATTATGTTCAACATGATGTTAGTTCGCTATACACCAGTTTTTAGACGTAGAAAGGGGGTGTAGCATATTCAAAACATATTCAAAATAAGTGTGCAAGGAGTGGAGGTCCAAAAATTTCCATTTCATGATTTATTTTTTTGTGAACTTAACCCCGAAGGTACTGTGACAGTTTCACACCAAAAACACTTCAAAATTGTTGGATTCTAATGCAATGAATGAAGATGGAAACAAAAACTTTCATTTCTAGTTTTGACTGTAAGTTCTCAAATACACCTTAATAAGTAACATTCCTATAAAATTTCATAAACTTCAATCGCACGGATTGAAAGATTATAGTGTTTAAAGTCAAACAAATGGTTCATTTCCTTCCCCTGCGTTCAGTGGACCAGCAGACTTTGACTTCACTTGGTGTCAAATTTTTGCACTACACAAGGTCTAAATCCAATACCATTGTGCTGACCATGATGTTAGTTCCTTGTACACCAGATTTTAGACGTAGAGGAGGGATGTAGCGTATTCAAAACAATTGTGCAAGGAGTGGAGGTTCAAAAATTGCCAATTTGTGTTGTAATTTTTTGTGAATTAATGTATTTTAGATTGATAATCATAATGGTCAATAAGAAGATTTACACTACATATTGTTGTGGAAAAACAAATAGTAAAAAATATGAAGATCTCCAAGTTTTGTGTTGAATAGAAGAAGTTTTTTTGGTACTTTGCCTGACAATGTGAGACAACGTATGAAAATGTTTGACTTGGGTAAATATGCTATCTTACACTAAAGACAAGAATTTTTTTGACAATATGAAGGGAAAAAAATCACTTGCTGTAATTGAAAATCTCACATTCAATAGAGTGTCCTAGCAAAAGTTTTTGGAGGTGCCTGAAGTGCCCGCTCTCCCCATTTGAAATTTGAAACCCTATAACTTTTTCATGACATGTCGGATTTAGAAAAAAATTGTTCTTTCACTGAGGTCCTATTAATGTCCTTCTACAGTAAAATTTCAAAGTGAAATGTTGGAAATTGACACCATAGGAAACCTAACCGAACTTTCAAAAACCCCATTTTTGACACTTGGTCCTTTAGGGGTTAATATGTTTTAGAATGATAATCCAAATAGTCACTGAGAAGGTTCCCACCATGTGTTGTTGTTGAAAAAATAAAAGATGAAAAATATGAAGATCTCTAGGTTTTATATAACAAAGATGTAGTTTTTTCCCCCACTTGCCCGAAATGTGTAAAATGTTTGAATATAAATATGAATATAAGGCTTTGTTTCCCTCCTTACTCATTGCACTTGAATCAACTATTTGAAGTGTTTTTGGTGTGAAATTGTCACGGTCCTTTAGGGGTTAAGCAAAAACAAGGATGAGGGCATAGGGAGCATTGAACATAATCCCCAATAAAAAAGAATGTGCTGAGGAGCTATGATTCATGATAGGTGGTATTAAAACTGTGACATTGTGGCCTTGTGGAGTCTAGGTAATTGCACGTAAGTTACACATAAAATTCACCCTATAACTATAGGGAACTGAATAAATGAAATAGAACTTGAGTTTAACCTCTAAAGGATCAAGAGTCTTGGGGTGGGCTTTTTGCAAAGACATGTTCCCATGATTGCAATTTGTATTTCCAATTCTTGAAATTTTGTTACAAAATTACTATTATGACACATTTCCATATTTGAAAATAAGATGAAAGTGATCAAATTTGATAATGTAGTAACCTGCTCAATGTATTAAAATCCTTTGTAGTAAAATTTGTCCTTGAGGCGAAAAATTGACTTGTAACAATCTTCAAGCTACACAAATAATTCTCATCTTTAATTTTTTTCACCCAAGGCCCTAGCATGCTATTCTATTCAAAGTGATCATTTTGCTATAACTTTTTGTAAAATAGTAATCATGTTGTAGGACTTGTACATATGCTTGGGTTCTCTAAAATTGTAATTATAGGCACATTCCAATACATCGAGTAAATAGAAAGTAATTGTGCACTACCATAGTTAGAATCTTTTGTGTACGCTGTGGCCCAAGGCAAATTGACCCCCTTGTTGGTACTTACCCGAGGGGGCCACGAGGTGGTGGGGCCAAACCATGCCCCTATTTTGTTTTTGGATGGGGACCTATTTATAGCAAGGGAGAGTCCTACGAGGTAAACAATGACCGTAGGCCCCAAATTTGTCCCAAAAAATCCATTAAAAGCTTCTGGACCACCCAAAATAAGAGGGCCAAAAAAGACCCTGAACAATTAAGATGGGGCCCACCTCAGGTAAGTACCAACGAGGGGTCAATTTGCCCTGGGCGTGGTACATTTCAGGTTCCATTGTAAAACATGGAAATGGCCCTAAAATGGGCATGTACCTTCATTGTGAACTTCCTGGCTTGAAAGCTGCAATTCAAAGGATGAATTTATTTGATTTGTGTAAGAAAAAAAAGGGATGAATCTACATTCGAAGGCCTACAAAAAGTCCTATACCAGCGTACCACTATGCATTGTTCAAGCTGTTGATTAAAATATTATGCATGTGTTGCACCTCATAGGCACCAATGATTGACTGTACAAACTTGGAAATATCTAGAGTAAAAGAACTCAGATTTTTATTGCGATCCATGTAAATTACGGCGTGGACAGGACGACCCCCAAGCTCGGACTTACCCGAGGTGGGGCCCGTCTTAATTGCATGGGCTCATTTTTCTGGCCCTCCCATTTTGGGGGGGGTCAGAGGCTTTTTTTTTGCTTTTTAAAATAATTTTGGGGCCTACGGCTTTAATTTAGTCTTGAGGTCCTCCATTGGCTAAATTTAGGGCCCCATTCAAAAAAAATTGGGGCCAGGTTTTGGCCCCACCACCTCTTCCCCCACCCAGTGAGTCCGAGCATGGGGGATGTCCTGCCAAATCGGTAAATTACCCCTTTCGTGCCTAGGCAATCATTAGAAATCATGCACAATTGTTCACTTCACTAATGTATGTGAGTGTGAATCTGTCATCGTAGTGCATGTTTGAACTTTTTCCATTTAATTCCTAAGAACCAAAAATCTTGAGGTGGGATTTTGTAAAATCTTTCCCATGATACAAAAGTCCATATCAAGATTGGGTGTAAGTTGTGCTAATGACCACTTGTGCAAGAGACTAAAAACCGAGAGCTTTGAACCAATTATAAACTGACACCCAATCATAATTGACTTCCTAAAATTTCATAAATGGGGTGGGCAGTTGGTGGTTTTGGCCCACATAAGATTGTTGATTTTGGGCTTGGTGGTGGTGATAGGTTAAAACTTACCGCCAAAATCAAGTGAACCTCACGCTATCGTTGCTTGTCATTGTGGGGAAATGTTATCCAACCTTAATTTACATTTCCAATTCTTGAAATTTTGTATATAGATGCAAGAAGATAAGAGCTATATGGTTATATAATTTTTATTTCCATTGGACCTATAGAGACAAAGTCATGTCATCTTAAAGAATAATTGTTGGGAACATGAATGTCATGCAAGTTTAAAAACTTTTTGTTATGACCTTTTATTAATTTGAGATTCTAAACACATGCAATCAACATTATTCTATTTTGATTTAAAAAAATTATGAAAAACTTCCATAGTGTAAAAATTTCATTTCAAGAGAAGTCAAAGTTTCCTCACCATTTTTAGGCAAGGTGCATATTTTTTTTTATAGTTCCTTGTAAAGATTAGAGGTTATAATGGTTTCCTAATGATTTTCATTTATTCCTTTTTTTCTTCAAGAAAAAGCATGACGTTTTTTTTTAATTGTTTGGATTTCCAATTTACACAAGAATGTTTCAAAAATAAAATAATAGATGAGGTTTGGTGATAGATTAACCTCTCTTTCCCTGCTTTACTTTCTAATACCAATATTCTACACTTCTACAATACCTCTAAAAATTGGTTCACAAAGAACCGACATCATAAAAATATATTGGTGTACAATTTGGAACTTTTGTGGTGCAAAATTCTACACGGAGTGAAGTCAAAGTTCGCTAATCCTTGAAAGTTGACATGCAGAGAAGATAAAAATCTTTCTTCTTCACTTCAAACACTAAAATCTTTCAATTCTAGTTGTCAAATATTATGAAAACTTGTGGGCGTGTTGGTTTATAAGAATAGATTAATATCTTACAACTACAAATGGATACAAGGACATTGTTTTTCTTTTTCAATCTTTGCACTACAATGAAAAACTATAAAGTGTTATGGTGACAAACAATCAAGGAGTTTTAGGGATTAAAGTATGAATTTTTGTAAGATTCTATTGATTAGTAAAGTAGTACAACCTCCAAAATCTATAAATTTCTCAACTTGAATATGGTGAATTTAGAGACGTAAATCTATTCCACTAGCCATTTAGTATTTTTAAAGATTTTCCCTACACTTTAACCCTAAACTCCCAAGAGTCTCCTCGGCGGACTCTTGAAGGTTTGGGCAAGTTCCTATGGTGTCAACTTATAACATTCTTCTTTGAAATTTTTACTAGTAGATAGACGTTACAAAGAGCTTCATCTGAGTACAATTTTATCCTAAATCCAACATTTAATGAGAAAGTTATTCCATCTTTAAAGAAAAGCTTCTAGAGTGCGGGCACATTGGGCAACTCCAAAAACTTTTGTTACAACACCTTATTAAATGTGAGATTTTCAATACTAGCAAGTAACATTATTTCCTCTCATATTTTCAAAAAACATTTGTAGTCTTTAGTGAAAAATAGCATTTTTACCCAAGTCAAACATTTTTACTCATTGTCACACATTTTTGGGCAAGGTACCAAAAAACCTCTTCTTTTTCGCATAAAACTTAGAGATCTTCATATTTTTTTCTCTTTAATTCTTTTACTACTAGATGTGGTGTGAACCTTTTTATTAACCGTCTAGATTATCATTCTAAAACATTTTTAATTCACAAACAAACAAAACATTAATTAACAATTTTTGAACCTCCACTCCTTGCACAATTGTTTTTTATGTGCTACACCTTTTTTTCCTCTTAAAATTGGTATACAAGGACTTAACATCATGCTTAACATGATGGTCATGAATTTAGACCTTGTGTAGTGCAAAACTTTGATACCAAGTGAAGTCAAAGTTTGCTGATCCACTCAACACAGGGAAGAAAATGGATTGCTTTCTCTACTTCAAACACTATAATCTTTCAATCGTGAGCATATTAAGAAGAAGAAGAACTCCGGTCTCCGAAGGAAACCACAGTGAATATAGTGTTTGTTCATTGTCTTGACTAAACATATGGCCACGGGACATAGGCTAGTGTGTTAGAACTACTCCCCCCTCTCGAGGGTAAACACTTTTCTACACTAAGTGCTTCCCTACACTAATTGCCTTAGAGACAACCAACATGTCATCTCCCCCAAGGGCTTTGTCGGTCCCCATACAACGAGGCCTTGGGACCCCCCACCATAATTGGGTGGACTATAGTGGTAGGCACCACGACAGCAATAGGACTTGAACTCACAACCACCTCACCGGTGTGCCATGACCCAAACCACTACACCCAGGCGGTGAGCATGTTACTTAATAAGTCTTGATTAAGATCCTATGATTAAATGTGGAAATTAGAGTTTAAGTTTCCACCTTTACTCATTGCATTGGAAACAACAGTTTTGAAGTGTTTTTGGTGTGAAATTGTCAAAGAAATTTAGGGAATGAATTACAAGTCAAATCAAGACTAATATCCACTCTACTTTCATCAATAGGAACTAATTGGGAAATTGAGCAAGATCTTAAATTCATGCCAAAGTAACATGGGCTATAAAGGATTAAGGGAATTACACAAGTAGAAGAGAGAGAGACTTATCTTATCTTACCAATGTAAATAAAGGTTTTTGTAATGTCCATCTACTGTAATAAAAATTCCAAAGAGGAATGATACAAACTGACACCAAAGTAACCTGACCAAATCTTCAATAATTCCATTTGGGACATTTTGTCCTTTAAAGGTTAATGTGTATTTGGATATTGATCAATGTCTTTGTGCATATGGCAAGCTATAAGAGAGTTCCACTTCTTTGAAGAAGTCCAACCCTACCAATGTAGAACATAAGGCAAACATGCATATATATTGTTCTTGTAAGTGCACTTCTTGCCTTGTCTACGCAATATTGGTAGCAAAAACCTCTTCTATTGCTGAACATCTCATATGACATAAGACAATGTGATCATGACTTGGACGGTTTTCATGCTTGTGGTGAGCACCAAACCACACATCGTAGAATAAACCAATCTCATATACAGTACAATGGTGCAACATAAATGGGTCTTCAATCTACTTCACAAATTATCAGATCTTCAACACCATGGTTGTATTTTGGTCCATCCATAATTATGCAAATGTATGTTTTAAATATCTAATAGTATCTATGTTTATTCATCTAATTGTACAAATGTTGCATTAAAAGTCTCTTGATTTAAACTTGTGCATTTTTATTAGTCTTGATGCTTCATTTTTACTTCCAACAATAAAAACACTTTAAGAATTTGAGTATATAGATATCTTGACAGAGGAATATTCTAAATTTTTTTCATTCTATGGTGGGCATGGGTATTGAATACTACAATGCTATATTGTCAGTAGGTCAGTGGTAGCGTGGACCATATGGCATAAGCGGTGTAAGTGTGTGAGATCCTGAGACTTTTTATTAGATTCTTCAAGTGGTCTAGCTCTTTAATTGTAAGAGTCAAGCGAACGACCAACATTTGCGGCATCGCCCAATTGACAATTATTGACCCACATGTTCTGATGTAGGTACCACAAGATATTTACAAATAAATGAACATTAAATCCTAAACCCTAGTACCCTAAACCCTAAAGCCTAAACTCTAAGTTTTGTGCGCCCTCGGACAATCACTGAATGATTTGGTTTCCAATTTGGTTCGAGATTGGCTAACCTCCATAATGCCAATGGGAGGGAAGCTCCAATGACAATGTTGTCTGCAAGTAGTTGGATTTGTTTAGATGTTACCCGTATATGCATTGCATCCAACAAATATGACTTTTGGTCTTTGCAATGTATATGTATGACATTCTTTTCTTCCAGCCATGGATATTATATTTTCCATATTGACTTTAAGACAACCCCTTCATCTGCGAGTTTGCAAAGGTCTCCTCATACCATTGCATGTTCCTGTACAAGAGCCGCTAGCTGTGCATTTGTCCAGCATGGAAGAAATATGACGAGGGCGATGCCAAAGATTATCATGATATTGATGACAAAATTGACTTTATATTGTAGTTGCTGAGAGCATCTCCACCGTGGAGGTGCTAGCTTGGGAAAAATTGCTCGGGGATGCCCCACGTTCTCCGCCTTGCTCAACGTGTAGAACCGCCGCTATAGATGACCACATATGGGTGTTCCTTCTTTGCGACCTTTGACCTTCATCTAAAATTTAAAAACAAATACATAGATAAAAGTATGAACTCTGAGAGCCACCACCACTAGATCAAACTAAAAAAGCACACTAGGTTCTCTAATGATATGAGAACAACAAGTCTTCTCCAAAAAGTGGCCACTAATGATGCTGTAATTATGCTAATCTGTATCAATCAGGTCTTTTGTTTTTGGCGACCTGGAGCCAAATAGCGATTATTTATTTCCAAAAATAGAATATTCATGAAAAACTGGGAAATTTTAAGATTTTAAATCGCCAAAACTTCATTGATGGCCATTGGCATATTGCCATATTGCTACTAATGAACAATGGGGACTCCAACTTGTCGCTAGAAAGGATGTACAAATCTATATTTATAGAGATGAATTCTCCAAAATGGATATTACGGAGAAAATTTGGTTTTATATGGTTTCAAGAGAAACTTTGTGTCGCCAAACTTACGGTCGTCAAAAAGTTTGTGTCGCCACTCTGGCCAAATCTGGCTAAAACTTTGAAACCAAAACAAAAGGCCTGGTATCAATGGTGTAACAAGCGGACAATTTACACATACCGGTCACTTTTTCCTATGAAAACAGAGGAAACCAAGGATATTAAAGAAGGTGACTACTTAGAGTTTGTGTCTGTAAAAACTAAAACTGCACACTACATTTTCAATGATATGAGAACCTAGCAAAACCTTCATGATTTGCGCACCTGATAAGCTTAGATCAAGCGACGTTAACTGCTGCAAATCACAAAGGGAGCATATTACCAAAAAGAGGACAAAGAGAGTGCATAAAACCTCGGCACTGTGGTGAAATCAAGGTCGATGAGTTGAAAAGAAAATGGCCTTCTTGGAGGGACGATTTTGAATTTGGGCAGGTTCCTAAAATTTGAAAAAAAAGCTTTGTGCTGATATTTTTTAATTTTTTTAGTTTTTTTCGGATTCATGGTTTGAAAGTTAGTACTACTTAAAGTTAGAAATAGGGACTCCGGGCAGCTCCAAAATTTTTGTTAGAAATTTCTATTTCTATTGAGATTTTTTTAGACATACAGAGAATACTAACTTATTTGAGGATGCCAAAAAAAAATCTTGTCTTCTTTGTAAAAGAAAATTAAACCCAAGTCAAACATTTTCACACATTTTTAGGCAAGGTACCCAAAAAAGCTTATTTTTTATACATAAAATTTGGAGATCTTCATATTTTTCACTTTTTTTTTGACAACATGTGATGAAAACCTTCCTATTGACCATTTGGAAGTTAGAAAAAACAAAATGTGAACTGCCAACTTTTGAACCTGCACACTTGTTTTGAATATGCTACATTTCTTCTCTACCTCTAAAAATTGGTGTATAAGGAACTAACATCATGCTTTAACACAATAGTAAAGGATTTAGACCTTCTGTAGTACAAACATTTGACACCAAGTGAAGTCAAAGTCTATTGATTCACTCAACACAAGGAAGAAAATGAACCATTTGTTTGACTTCACATGCTATAATCTTCATATCCATGTGGTGGATTACAACCAAAAAAATATGGTAATTTTATATAGAAGGTTCTTTAAAGATCTTACGGTATTAAATCCAAAATTTTACTTCAAAATTAGGTATCCTTGCCACTTTTCATAGTAGAAATTTTGAAGTGTTTGTGAGGAAAATGCATTGGGCATTTAAGGGTTAAGTGCAATGGAGGCAACCGTGGCCATATAGGAGTGGTAGGTGGGCCCTAGGAAATTAGCTCGACCCTTGCCAAATACACTAGTAACCCTATCTCCACCCAAAAATGGCTAGTATTGAGGAGCGAGATAGCGGCCCACTTAAGCGCAATGGGACGATCCTCTACCAAGAATCCACTAGTCCGGGCATGCCGCATTTCTGCAAGGATAGCGGGCCTCGGTGGAGATGGTATGATTCAATAAGAGTTGTTGTTATGGTGCAGTCGTTTGTAATGCACAAACATATATGACCCTCCAATATTGTCGGTCGTGCAAGACGTCGCTTGAATGGAAGTTGAAGAGTCCCATTTTTTTTGGTGCTTTTGCCTTCCTGTTAGAATCTTAGAAACCTTCTCAACGCCAAATGGGACCTCCGTGGACTGCACTACAGTCTAAGTCTGCTCGCATGATAAGATCCGTCGACAGGCCGATGTATACAAGTAAGTGTCCCCAATATTTCCAATAACAACACAATAGGGTCATCATGGATGGCTCCTACCATAACGTTAAGTCTTTGGAAGGCCATTGGAAGTTGGAATTATACGGTCCATAATGCTAATACTTCTTAATTAATATCTCGAGCTGGTCGAGCTTGATTGTTAGACTCTCAAGAAGACAATCAACAATCATGGCATCATTGGGCTGACAGTTGTAGATCCACATACTTTGGTGCAAGTAATATTGGATTGAGACAAATAATTGTACAAGCCCCTCCTCCTTCTACCAAATATTCCACTCGATTTGCTAACCTCCACAACGCCAATTGAAGTGATGTTCCAACGATTGTACTATCGACAAAAGTTTGAGTGTGCCTCGAGGTGGCGTTAATGCTCATAGCCTTGAGTGAAGGCTCAATCAAATCATTCCATCTTGGTATGGCGTCATATCTCTCTTCAAGTGGCGCAAAGTTTGTAATTTATAGTGCCTTCAATATGATTCATTTGTGTGCTATTGGCAAAAATTGCCAAGAACCTATGCAACACTTGGTTCTAGGGCTGACAGCTATCTCCTTGCCAATAATGGCAAAAATATGACCATAACTAATCCGAACTAAAATATATTGATGAAAAAATTGGCTATGCACTGGAAATATAAGACTTATAAGAGTGATGGTTATGCCCACCTTTTGGAATCTTGTGCCATTCAATAGTTACAAAGACAATCGATTCATGCAAACGATGTTGTCATATCAAACACAGTATACAAATGACTGCAGTTTTAAGGAAGGTCTGCAATTTGTCAATAGACAATTTTCTTGAAGGACTACCTCTGGACACCACACAAAGAGGCGTTCCAATGTGGTATGTAAAATTGAGCAAACAAATCATATAGTCAACGAGCTGGTAACCACAACAATCTAATCTTTCTACAGATATATACAAAATTTTCCAAAGACTGTCGTTGACAATGATTTGCCGGAGGAGCTCATTTTGCATCGACTTGCCGCCATGACTGACTTGAATAAAACAACCTCATACAAAACAAACATGATTTAGGATGTGATGACGATCCCGGTCGTGCCCTTGTTCTTAGCATCCATTTCCTTGAATTGCTTTAGAAACAACTTTGTAGACCAGGACTCCTCATCGGCCTCCTGATCGGAATCGCTGCTTGTACCTAGCAGGATGTCGTGGCCCAACGCCATGAGATCATCCGCGGTGCATATTTACATTGTTATTGCGAAAGGAATCCCGAAAGAGTAGCCGATTGTGATCAACTGCCTCTGGCACAACGACATCTAGACATATGGGTCGTGGAGCACATAGAGAAGCACTCTGTAATAAGAAAAAATAGATTGTACCACTCAACCTTATCAATTTGGATTGCATATCCAACAGTGCAACATTGATTGCCTTGTCTAGAGCGAATGGCCTAAATTTTTTAATGACGCCCTACACATGGTCAAATCTGGTGCACTATCGGCTATCATTGATATTGGTCAGCCCGGGTAAAGTGACAATCAGTGCCACATATTAGGTAATCGGCTGTAGGAGGCCGGTTATCGGGCAACTTCTTGGATCCAAAAGTGCAACATCAATTGCTTTGCCTACTGCGGTTGGGTTAAAATCTGTATATTATCCAACATGCAATCAAAGCAAGTAAGTTACCTTACGTAACCAGTCCAATGGTTGTTGGATTTCGCTCAATCAATAGTTGAAAACAAATCCGACCTTTGTAGTGGGAAAAGCTGATTATTTTTTGTAACCAGCTTTGTCTCAACCAATGGCGTATTGATACATACCAAATATTTAAACCTCAACTAGTGACGTGTACAAGGCATTAACTAGAGAATAGCCTTGTATAGTGTCATTATATGTGGCAAAATAGCCATATATTTGTTGAAATCAATTAGTAAAATGTTTAATTGCTACAATTTTAGTCATCCATATGCATTTAGCTAAGCTATCAAATAGGGCTTTCAAGGCTTTTAGCAAGTGATATCTTCTACCAACATTCATGAGCAAATTTATATATTACAAATAATGAGGATACACCCACCGTAACTCAAGATGCACCCAACATCAAAGTGATGATGGACCACTTGATCATTGCTACATCCCTGTTAATGAAAGTCGTGTCAATATGTCTTTGGCCTAGACCATAAATGTCTCCTTCTACACACCACCTCACAAACTTCCATTTAGTTTCCATTCTCTCAACTTAGACTTTTGCCATGGCGCTTTGCTTCCAAGATAGGCTCATATATCCACTGGTCCCTTCTGCATTATAGGCTCATATATCCACTGGTTGAGACAAAGCTGGTTACAAAAAATAATCAGCTTTTCC
>CAXARX010000969.1:0-65457 GCA_963971425.1 Bryoerythrophyllum caledonicum
CGACGTGTCCAGCCACGTAATCGCCTTCGTGGCAGTGGGTAAATTGATTTACCTCGAGTCATGGTCAAACTAGGGTTGACCCTTATCGGACGGACAGCAGCCTCTACCGGACGGACAGCCGGACGGACGGACACTACCGGACGGACGGACGGCCGAACAACCCTGCCTTCCGGAGTGCTCGTGGTTGCTGCCTCTGGTGCAGCCTCCTTCCCTCCGGACTCCTCTCCTTCCGACTCGTCCGCCCCATATCTCTGGAAGTTCAGCACTTCGTCGTAGTGCCGGACTTCCGCCTGAGTGAGCTGCTGGTGGTGAGCATAAAGGTGCACCACATATGAATCCAGCGGAGTTGCTGATTTCTTCACCTTCTGGAAGTTGGCCACGAGCCGGTTGATCAGCTCGGTCATCAGCGTCCTCCAGTCGACGACGATCTTTCCCCGGAGTGCTCCGAGGAAAGTACAGGCCCACTTCGCCACCACCCTTCTCGACTTTTCTGGATGGAAGATAGGGTTTAAAAACCCTAGCACAAGCTAGGCATCCTGGTGCTTAAGGTCTTGGAGGTTGAAGCCATCCTTCGGGTCAGCCGGTCCTCCGAATTCATCCGTTAGAAACTCGTCCCTCCGCTCCACCACTTTGGTGCGGCCAGCCCGGAAATCGTAGGCCTGGGACCACTCCGGGACTCCCCAGACTTCCGGGTGGGCTCTCATCAGCCCCTTGTATTTCTCGTCCGGCGTCCCGACAAGCTCCCGGACGTAGACCTCCTCCCGGATGCCCCATGGAACCTCGAGCAAGCCCTCACAGCCCATGTACTTCAAACTGTTCTTCAGCATGCCGAGCTCGTCCGGGTCCTCTGGTATCTCCGGAACAACGCGGGTTAAGGGAGGTAGGGTAACTGCCGGTTCCTCGTCTCTTCGACCGCGTCCATCCCGGTCCGTCCTCTTCTTCTTTGCCATCGGTGCAAACTTCATGAGTTCTGCCTATCACCTCACAGTCTCTCGAGGTTGTCCCTGTACGCACCAACCTCACAAAGACCCTCCCTAACAGAGGCACGTTCGTTCTAACCGTCTGAATTCCAAACCCTAACGGCAAGCGGTTAGCAAAACCGAAAGAGTAAGGGCGCGAAATGAGAGCAAAAGGGAAGAGAGAGAGAGATAGCCTGGTCGTGAAAAGATGGAGTGAGAAGAAAGAGTGTCCCGCCAAACCCCAGCCTTAAGTAGTCTGGCCGTTTGTACGGTATCATGATGGCAGTTGATGGCGACGGTTCCGGCTGACGGTTCCGGATAACTGTCTGCCCTGAAATTCTGGGAACTGCTCCGGCTCAGATTTTACTATCTTTTGGCGTAATTAGAGTTTCCAATCCCACCCATCCGTCCTTATTTCTACCCGGAGACTATAGGCTGTTATCTAGCGTGGACTTACATTACTATTAACTATTTTTTTCGTTTTAGCCGGATTTTTAGGTTAACTTCCGGCACCATGTGGAAACGGAGTCCTACAGTAGCACCTGAGATTTTGTTAATGCTAAGCATGAGGAGCGAATGAGCGCTGCTGAGATATCACTCTTTTTGTTCTACTTGTGGTTGCAGCTACTTGAACCGTATTTGTGAGGTCTGGACTTGGTTCGAAAGCTATGATCTATTTGTCTGGACCAACTCAGGTTACAATATTTGATGGTATTAGGAGTCAAGTATACATCAGTGTGGGACTCCGTTCCCACATGATGCCGGAAGTTTACTTTAATAACCGGCTAAAACAAAAAAATTAGTTAAATAGTTATGTTAGTCCGTGATAGAATACAGCCAATAGTCCTCAGGTAAGAATAAAGGCGGAAGGATCAGACTGCAAACTCTAATTATGCCAAAAAACCGTTAAAATTGGAGTCGGAGTAGGTATCGAAATTTTTGGGGCAGTTAGTTATCCGAAACCGCCAGCCGAAACCGTCGCCATCAACTGTCATCATGACTCCATACCAACTGCCGGATTACTTAACGACAGGATTCGGAGGGAAACTCTTTCTTCTCCATTTCTTCCTCGCGTCCCACGGTTTCATGCTAGGGTTTTCTTCTGTTCTCTCTCTCTCTCTCTCTCTCTCTCTCTCTCCCTCTCTCTTTCATATTCTCTAACTGCTAAGCCATTAGGGTTCGAAGCTTAGACGGTTAGAACGGACGTGTGTTCGTTAAGGAGGGCTTTTGTGAGGACGGTGCGTGCAGGGACAACCTTAGAAGATAGTGAGGTAGTAGGAATTCCATGAAGTTTGCACCGATGGCCAAGAAGAAGCGCACAAATAGGGATGGGCGCGGCCGAAGAGACGAAGAACCGGCTGTTGCGCTCCCACCTTTGGCACGCGTCCTCCCAGATATCCCAGAAGACTTGAAAGAGTTCAACCTGCTCAAGTCAAGATTGAAGACGATGGGCTGCGAAGGTCTACTCGATATTTCCATGGGGCATGCGAGAGGAGGTTTACGTCCGGGAACTTATAGGCACCCCGGACGAGAAGTACAAAGGGTTGATGAGGGCCCATCTCGAAAGTTGGGGAGTCCCGGAGTGGTCCCAGGCATATGACTTCCGGGCCGGCCGCACCAAGGTGGTAGAACGGCGGGACGAGTTTGGCAGCTCGGCGGACCCGAAGGACTGCTACAACCTGCAGGACCTTAAGCACCTAGACGCCCAGCTCGTGCTAGGATTTTTAAACCCTATCTTCCATCCGGAAAAGCCGAAGCGGTTGGTAGCATAGTGGGCCTGCACCTTCCTCGGGGCACTCCGGGAGAAGAAAGAAGTGGATTGGGGAACCCTCATGACGGACATGATCAATCGTCTGGTAGCCAATTCTAGAGTGTGAAGAAGACGGCAACACCCTTGGCATCTTACGTGGTGCACCTCTATGCACACCACCAGCAGCTCACCCCAGCGGAGATCCGGACATATGACATTGTCCTCATCTTCCAGAAGTACGGAGGGGACGAGTCTGACGAGGGAGAATCCGGGGAGGAGGAACCAGCTCCGGAAGCAGCCACCACCAACACTCCGGAAGGCCGGAAGGCCCCGAAGAGAACTCGAGGGAAAGAACCCGAGACGGAGAGCTCGGGCATCCACAGCTCCTCCGCGTCGTCTGGAGATGACGAGTGCGGACCCTCAGAAGAGACCAGCCGGAAGAAGAGGAAGGTGGATCGGGACGACTCCAAGGGTCAGCTCAAGCTGATAGATGAGCTGACCCGCGACATTGGCTGGAGAGTGGAGATCCTTAAGGAGACCAACAACATCATCACCACCAGCGTGGAACAGATCTTCCGGAGCTTGGGCGTCGAACGACTAGAGGATGCAATCAACCGAGTGGAGGAACTCTGGAGCCGAGAGATGGGTAACAAAGCATTGCACACCCAGATCGCTTCTCTGTACAAGATCAGTATTGAGAACGAGCGTAAGACGAAGCAGTACTTGGCGGAGGCAGCTCTGGCAGTGACGGCCCGGAAATTAGCCGAGGAAAAGGCCAACGCTTCCGCAGCAGCCTTATTGGAGCTCCGGGCCTTCCTGGATATTCTGGTGGACGTGATCAACCGGAGCCGGCTCTTCACCGAACTGGTGGAGAAGAAGGAGAAGGTCACCCGGGCCAACATCATCCGATTCCTCCTCGATCAGGCGGATAAGATGGGACGAACCTGGGAACAAATGAAGCTGCTGGTCGACAACATCGTCGTGGAATATCCGGAAGAACCACGAGGACTTGGTCCGGAAGGTACCCCGACCACCACACGAACTGCAGCTCCTCCGGAACCACCAACCAAGACCACGCCAGCCCCGGAAACCTCTGCGAATTCGGAGTCCTTGGATACTCCGCCACGGACACCAACGGAGGGTATCGTACTTCCCAACCCCAGTACGAGTGAGATCGTGAAGACTCTTCCGGATATCCAGTTGCCATCCAATATGGGGCTGCCAGATCCTCCGGCGGAAGGCGACCCGTCAGTTGCACCAAGGTCCGTGTCCCGGAGGTTGGCAGACGGACCTCAGAGCCCTTCCGGAAGCTACAGGGACTTGGTCCAGGAGACCGGGCTAGCTTCCGCGGCAAGGACACCGGCACCTCCGGTTATGGAAGGATCACCACAACCGCCACCTCCACCGTCGGACGCCAATACTCCGGTGACAGTTGTTCCCCCAGCAGCCAGACCATCGACCCGGAAGACCACCCTTTTGTCGGCAACGTCGAAGAAAGCGAAAGGCAAGGCACGTATTCCGGTAGAGATCTCCTCTTCCCGCCGGAGTGGAAGAAACCGGGGCCCAGGAGCTCCGACCTAGGATTAGTTAGTTCTTTTTGTATTTCCTTTTCCTTTTGTCTCAGGGCTAGAGTCCGGATCAGCAGCGACTACCGATGGGGCCCTAAGTGCACCGGGCTGCTGCCGGAGTCAATAGCCAGTTTTGTAGTTAGATTAGGAGATCCGGAGACGGAAGTGTTCCGTGATTTGTCGATCTGAGATCCGATATGGAACCTTTCCGGATTTCTCGGATCTTTTAGATAAGATCTAGTGGACTTCCCGTTGATGGCTAGGAAGATATCTAAGTTTAGGCAGGACTTAGTGAGTACTTAGTAGTAGGGTTTTGGGCAAAATCCTTTCATCTTGTTCTTCTTACTCGAGAATATACGTTATCGTTTGCACTAGATTTGCTACCTTGTGCCTTAAGATGGCGTAAGAAACCTGTCAATGACGGATCCATTCTTGAGGGTATGGTTGTGTGAGTAATTCCTCCGGAATAGAATAATTCAACCGCTTGCCAGAGGGAAAAGCTATCGAGGTCGGTGTTAGGTGATCCCCTGGGAGAGCTGGAGAGAACTATTGCAGAGGTGTTCTTGGTAATCTCCAGGGTCCGGAAGTAGCCAAGAGTTGAAGAGATGAACTGCAGAGGTGTTCCTGGTAATCTCTAGTTCGCGGTAGGAACTACTCAAAACTGGATTCCGGTCAATACCGGAGTTCTCTCCCAAGATAGGAAAAAGCCTAACGCCCATACCTAGACGGAACAACCATAGTAAACGGTGTGCCTCTGTTCCGGAGAATTGCAACCATACCCACCGGAATGTCGTTGTAGTCCGGATTAGTCACACACCAATATGTGTGACCGCATCCGGAAGGCCTTCCGGATGTCGTGAGAGCCGACGTCCGGCCGCAGCAATCAAATTACCAGTTAGCAAAGTAGGGAGAGTGGTGTTCGGCCACTATAAAATCCGGACAGTGGGTGCCTAGCCACTTTAAGTCACAGGGGAGTGGGAAACCCAGCTACTTACACAAAACAGGGTCAGTGGACTTCGGCCACTCGCATAAAAACTCCAGGAGACTCTCTGAGGAGGAACAGAGACTAATTAAACTACCCTCCAGCTTTCCGGAAACTACTCTCTGGAAAACATTGTACGTAATCCGGATTCCGGAAGGATCTGGATCTAACATAAGTAACGACTATAGCTAACTCGTAACCGAATTACTTTGTTAAGTTAGGTTGACCGGAATATTGGAAAGAAGGGCATTAGGTCTCTGTGGGAACGAAACCGGAGCGGTTACTCAGAAATGCACTTAGTGACGACTGAGTGCATTCCAGAGGGATACTGTCTCTACGAACTGCAACAATCAGCAATTGTATGGATTTGGTCATTTGAGTGACGTTCTTGATTCATCCAAAGTAATTCAAGGTGCTTGTGTTCTTGTTGCCAAGGCTCGAAGCCTGTTTCCGAAGATGATCCCAAGGGAGCTGTGAGCCAAATAAATCGTCCCTAAAGGGTGGCCTATCTTGAACACAAGATCCTAATGCGGGGTCTAGTTCCTCATGCAACCAATCTTCAACCCCTTCATATACACCTTATACAAGCATGGTATTACTTAGGTTCCTTGTGGTTGATTAGTGAGGTGGTGACTTAATCCAGCCTTTTAATTGAACCCACCTTTGAACGAAGGTAACTTTTGCACTAGGGCTCCAAATCCAACATTTTCAACTCCTATGGGTTCAATTTAGCATCACGAACTTGATTAGACCCTTAATTATCAGTTTCAGACTTAGGTGTGACCCTGGAACCAGTCGACAGCAGACAGGCTTTTTTTTTTATATTAAAGTTTGATTCTTCATTATCTTCGTGATTATGACTCCGTTTTTGACGTTTGTTTTTTGAATTCTTATTAGTTTTTCTTGCTTAACACGATGGCAGCCCTCAACCAACCATACAACCCAATCATGAACTTATAACCAACGACCAGCAGTGCACACTCAACATATGATTTTATTCAAGATCGTGTATCACATTCCCACGCATATACCACATCCATTCACACAAGTATTCCACTTCAACCTTGTTAAGAATGAACCTCCAGCTGATTTTACTTACTAATGACCATTTATCCGGTTGTTTAGTTGGGTGTGAAGCAAACCCTAATTCTAGCAAAAAATTGGCAGCGCTTCCGCGTCGTTTCAGTATTAAGAAATTTAGGTCATCTCTATGCATAAGGAATTGACAACTAGCCAGGGGGTGAGCAGAGGCTCCCTGGTTTTATTCGATTCACCCTAATTCCTTCAAATCGTGCTCTCGCCCTCTTGCTCTGGTGACCTTAATCGTCTTCCGTCCTGGTGATCTTGATCGTCTTCGTGTTCTCAACTCCAGCTCTTGCCCTTCGTGATCTTGATCGTCTTCGTGTTCTCAGCTCCAGCTCTTGCCCTTCGTGGTCTTGATCGTCTTCGTGTTCTCAGCTCCAACTCTTGCCCTTCGTGGTCTTGATCGTCTTCGTTCCTCGTGATCTTGATCGTCTTCGTTCCTCGTGATCTTGATCGTCTTCGTTCCTCGTGATCTTGATCGTCTTCGTTCTAGGTGATCTTGAATGTCTTCGTGTTCTCAGCTCCGGCTCTTGCCCTTCGTGGTCTTGATCGTCTTCGTTCCTCGAGATCTTGATCGTCTTTGAACCTGGTGATCTTGATCGTCTTCCTGTTCTCAGCTCCAGCTCTTGCGCTTCGTGATCTTCTCGTCTTTGTTCCTGGTGATCTTCATCGTCTTCGTGTTCTCAGCTCTAGCTCTTGCCCTTTGTGATCTAGTCGTCTTCGTTCCTGGTGATCTTGATCGTCTTCGTTTCTGGTGATCTTGATTGTCTTCGTGTTCTCAGCTCCAGCTCTTGCCCTTCGTGATCTTGATCGTCTTCGTGTTCTCATCTCTAGCTCTTGCCCTTCGTGATCTTGATCGTTTTTGTGTTCTCAGCTCCAGCTCTTGCCCTTCGTGATCTTGATCGTCTTCGTGTTCTCAGCTCTAGCTCTTGCCCTTGGTGATCTTGATCGTCTTCGTGTTCTCAACTCCAGCTCTTGCCCTTCGTGATCTTGATCGTCTTCGTGTTCTCAGCTCGAGCTTTTGCCCTCCGTGATCTTGATCGTCTTCGTGTTCTGAGCTCCAGCTCTTGCCCTTCGTGGTCTTGATCGTCTTCGTGTTCTCAACTCTAGCTCTTGCCCTTCGTGGTCTTGATCGTCTTCGTGTTCTCAGCTCCAACTCTTGCCCTTCGTGGTCTTGATCGTCTTCGTTCCTCGTGATCTTGGTCGTCTTCGTTCCAGGTGATCTTGATTGTCTTCGTGTTCTGAGCTGCAGCTCTTGCCCTTCGTGGTCTTGATCGTCTTCGTTCCTTGAGATCTTGATCGTCTTTGAACCTGGTGATCTTGATCATCTTCCTGTTCTCAGCTCCAGCTCTTGCCCTTCGTGATCTTCTCGTCTTTGTTCCTGGTGATCTTCATCGTCTTCGTTTCTGGTGATCTTGATCGTCTTCGTGTTCTCAGCTCCAGCACTTGCCCTTCGTGATCTTGATCGTCTTCGTGTTCTCAGGTCCAGCCCTTGCCCTTCGTGATCTAGTTGTCTTCGTTCCTGGTGATCTTGATCGTCTTCGTGTTCTCAGCTCCAGCTCTTGCTCTTCGTGATCTTGATCGTCTTCGTGTTCTCAGCTCCAGCTCTTGCCCTTCGTGATCTTGGTGGTCTTTGTGTTCTCAACTCCAGTTCTTGCCCTTCGTGGTCTTGATTGTCTTCGTTCTTGGTGATCTTGATCGTCTTCGTTCTTGGTGATCTTGATCGTCTTCGTGTACGTAGCTCGAGCTCATGCCCTTCGTGATCATGTCGTCTTCGTTCCTGGTGATCTTGATCGTCTTCGTTTTTGGTGATCTTGATCGTCTTTGTATTCTCAGCTCCAGCTCATGCCCTTGGTGATCTTGTCGTCTTCGTTAATGGTGATCTTGATTGTCTTCGTTCCTGGTGATCTTGATCGTCTTCCTGTTCTCAGCTCAAGCTCTTGCCCTTCGTGATCTTGATTGTCTTCGTGTTCTCAGCTCCAGCTCTTGCCCTTCGTGATCTTGATCGTCTATGTGTTCTCAGCTCCAGCTCTTGCCCTTCGTGATCTTGATTGTCTTCGTGTACTCAGCTCGAGCTCATGCCCTTCGTGATCTTGTCGTCTTCGTTCCTGGTGATCTTGATCGTCTTCGTTTCTGGTGATCTTGATTGTCTTCGTGTTCTCAGCTCCAGCTCTTGCCCTTCGAAATCTTGATCGTCTTCGTATTCTCAGCTCCAGCTCTTGCCCTCTGGTCTTCATCGTCTTTGTTCCTGGTGATCTTGATCGTCTTCATATTCTCAGCTCCAGCTCATGCCCTTCGTGATTTTGTCGTCTTCGTTCCTGGTGATCTTGATCGTCTTCGTTTCTGGTGATCTTGATTGTCTTCGTGTTCTCAGCTCCAGCTCTTGCCCTTCGTGATCTTGATCGTCTTCGTGTTCTCAGCTCCTGCTCTTGCCCTTCGTGATCTTGATCGTCTTCGTGTTCTCATCTCCAGTTCTTGCCCTTCGAGGTCTTGATCGTCTTCGTTCTTGGTGATCTTGATCGTCTTCGTATTCTCAGCTCCAGCTCATGCCCTTCGTGATCTAGTTGTCTTCGTTCCTGGTGATCTTGATCGTCTTCGTTTCTGTTGATCTTGATCGTCTTCGTGTTCTCAGCTCCAGCTCTTGCCCTTCGTGATCTTGATCGTCTTCGTGTTCTCATATCCAGCTCTTGCCCTTCGTGATCTTGATCGTCTTCGTATTCCCAGCTCCAGCTCTTGCCCTTCGTGATCTTGATGGTCTTTGTGTTCTCATCTCGAGCTCTTGCCCTTCGTGATCTTGATCGTCTTCTTGTTCTCAGCTCCAGCTCTTGCCCTTCGTGGTCTTGATCGTCTTTGCTCCTCGTGATCTTGATCGTCTTCGTTTCTAGTGATCTTGATCGTCTTCGTGTTCTCAGCTCCAGCTTTTGCCCTTCGTGGTCTTGATCATCTTCGTGTTCTGAGCTCCAGCTCTTGCCCTTCGTGATCTTGATCGTCTTCGTGTTCTCAGCTCTAGCTCTTGCCCTTCGTGGTCTTGATCGTCTTCGTTCCTCGTGATCTTGGTCGTCTTCGTTCCTCGTGATCTTGGTCGTCTTCGTTCCAGGTGATCTTGATTGTCTTCATGTTCTGAGCTGCAGCTCTTGCCCTTCGTGGTCTTGATCGTCTTCGTTCCTTGAGATCTTGATTGTCTTTGAACCTGGTGATCTTGATCATCTTCCTATTCTCAGCTCCAGCTCTTGCCCTTCGTGATCTTCTCGTCTTTCTTCCTGGTGATCTTGATCGTCTTCGTTCCTGGTGATCTTGATCATCTTCATTCGTGGTGATCTTGATCGTCTTCGTGTTCTCAGCTCCAGCTCTTGCTCTTCGTGATCTTGATCGTCTTCGTTGCTGGTGATCTTGATCGTCTTCGTATTCCCAGCTCCAGCTCTTGCCCATCGTGATCTTGATCGTCTTTGTGTTCTCAGCTCCAGCTCTTGCCCTTCGTGGTCTCGATCGTCTTCGTTGCTGGTGATCTTGATCGTCTTCGTATTCCCAGCTCCAGCTCTTGCCCTTCGTGATCTTGATTGTCTTCGTTTCCTTATGATCTAACCTAATTTGCACTCTTAGTGGCCGGGACTTCCGGCTTTCATTCTCGCAGTTCTCTCCCTTCGCACCTTCTCTCTCTGAATAATGAGACTCTCTCCGGGGTAACCCCCCAGCCTTGCTCTCCTTCGTTCCCATGGTGGTTTCCCGCCGCCTTTGGCCTTCTTCCATAAATGGCTTTCTTCTTACAAACCTACAACCCTATGACTACTAATTCCGTGCCACCCTTGCATTTAACAAGAGTGGGTGTCCCACTAACCAAGGAAATCTAATTCCTACTTTAATCCCATGCCACATGTGTCTGCATGATCTCCAATAAGTGAGCTTCTAATATAATTTCAAAGATGCGAAAACTACTTAATTAGCCTAAATTGAATTCCCCTTGCTTTGGGTTATGGCTACTTTGCCAAGTGATGGTGAGGGTTTTGCCCAAGTCTTTTGGTCTCTTTATTATTTTTTTTCTTTTCTTTTAGGGCTCTTAAAATCTCCTTCTCCTTCCTTTCCTCTTGTCATCAATCTTCCTCTTTTCTTTATTTTCTCCATGGATTCCTTGCCGAGGCCAATGATGGTCCGGACTCGGTAGGAGGTAGTTTTTGCTTTCCCCCATCAATCTAATTCTTCTTCTTTTCTAATGTTTTTGGTTTCCCAATTTTTTTTCCTTATTTTCTTTTGTCTATTTATTTATTTTTTTGGTTACCTTCATAAAATTCTTGGTTACCACAATGTGGCTCCCAATTAAAGATTTAGTGCACAGGAAGCCTGATTTGGCCAATTCAATCGAAAGCCATGAACTAACCAATGGGATAACCCATTTTCACCATTTAATAGCCTTAATGGACACGATGTGAAGTCCATTCATCACCGTGAGCTGTTTTTGCGGCTCACAGGAGCCAAGGTGGAAGAAGTGAAATGGGAGGGAGCTCCTCAGGCCGAGATGACAGCTGGTTTTATCACATGTATTATTTATGATGGTGCTTGACAATTTGGTGTGCATGATTTTAACTTTGTGTAGTATTCTCAAATATGTGACTTGTACAGATTGTTCTCATCGTTTATTAAAACCATGTCTTTCTTCAATGCTGAGCAAGCTCAGTACTAGGCCTATGACGCCTGAAAACCAACATAGTTTCAAAACTTTCAAATTCCTCTTTCATTAACATAAATTTCTTGTATTAAATTCTCGGCGAAGCTCATGTGAACACCATGAGCTCCTTGAAGACCAAGAAACAACAAAAATACTCATGAGCGATACACTGAAAACGAGAATACGGGAATATTTCTATCGAGAAATTGGTTCTCGTGTGATAACAGGTGGATGCAACACAAGAGAACTTCAAAGCTTGCAAAAGCAACTCCACTTATGGTTTTCAGAGAATTCAGTAGCAGTGGTCACGGCCTAGATAATTTCAGTTTCGTTGTGTAAGGCATGTCCAGTGGCTGAAACTATAGACTCATAGCCAAGAGCTGGGACACCTGCAACACTTGTTTGACAAGAAAGAGCTTGACTTCAAGCACCTCAACTTCAAGCACTTCGACCTCGAGGCAGCGGCGAGTGAGGAGGCGGCGGCTAACAAGCAGGTGATGAGCAATGAGATGGCGCGTCGACAAGGATGCACAGAGCTCAAGTGCACTCGGCGATGGAGGTCCATGGCGACAACAGATAAGAGCCGGCTCCAAACCCTAAGCTCCAGGAGAATGATCATTGTGGGGAATGGCGAACTTCGAGGGGAAACGAGGGGACTTCGGAGGACGGCCGGGGGACTTCAGAAACTTGGCTTGGGCTCCGACGGGCAGGTCAGAGACTCTGGACAGCTCCTGCGCAGAACGCTCGTACCTCACAAATACAGGGATCCGTGGAGTTATGAGTCTCGTCAAGTCGGCGTCGCGCGTTCGTGTGTGCGTGGTTGTGTGCGAGCCGTGAGTTCGATTTTTTTTTTCCTTGTGTGTGTCGGATCTGTGATCAGCTCCCTGTGTGTGTGCAAAATGTTTTCTCTGGTTTTCTTTTCTCCATCGTGTTCAGCTCGCAGTTCAAGTTAAGATAGGCTCAAAAAATTCTGAATTTGGACTTGGCATGTAAGAGATGTGGATGTTTGAATTTGACCCTGCCTATACCTTACTGCAGTAATTTTTCTACATAAAACCTAGAGACGATGTTGAAGTACGAGGGCCATGAGTGAGGAGCGCTCTGTCTTCACGAGGTTAATATGTGTCTATTTCAAAGTATACACATTCTTTCCACTGTGGGTTCAAGTGTTGTCGTGATTGATCAGATACTAACAGGTTATCGGTTTCGAGATCTGGTTTCCGGGAAATATGTGGACGCGGTTCAAGGACTTCGTTACTTCTTTCGGCTTGCACGCTGAAGGATTTTTCAACTTGAGAGTTGAGGGAATTTGTCAGTTTTCTTGGCGTGGAAGATGGTTTTTTTTCGGCCTGAAAGCTAAGTGAATTTGTTAGTTGTTTGGGCTTGAGAGTTGAAATAGTTTGTTGGATTTTTCGGCTTGAGAGTTGAAATAGTTTGTTGGACTTTTCGGCTGGAAAGTTGAAGGAGATTCTTAGTTCTTCCAACTCGGAAGTTGAAGCACTCAGGATGATCGCAGCAGCTGAGATCTGTTTTCTCTGGAATCAGTGGTGTTTGTGTCACAAATCTTGAGGATTATCCCGTTTGAGTTGTGAGATGTCACTCAATCCAATCGCTACCTTGTGCCGTGAATCTCAGATTTGCATGTGCTTTTGGTTTGGAATACTGGCGATCACGGAACTTGAGGTGTCTTCCATCTGAAGTAGAAGCAAGTGTTGCGCGCTTCGGTGTCTTACTATGGAGTGGGATTATGTTATGATAAATTATTATGCTACCTTGCAGGTATGTGTTAACTTAAGAATCATCAATTGGATCTTGTCAACGTGCAATTAGGGCTTGCCTGCATTTCATGTGAGTGGTTATGTGATTTTTTCTACAGTAAATTGCAGAAGCTTGATCTTCGGCATATCAATTGTGCACTATTCGTTTGTTTTCAGTAATAACATTGCCTTAGAAATACTTGCACTTGAATCTGATGTGTTGATTAAAATAAATTAGTGGGAGTTTTCTCGTGTTGCAGGATGGATAAGACTTGAGCTGAAGGAGTGCATCTCTCCAACGCAATCTTTAGTTTTCTATTCAAGCTTATAACGTGAACCAATTTTTAGGAAATTACCTTCGACAATGTGATATTGAACTGGCTCAATTAATCGCAATGTGATATATTTAAGCTTGCAGACTACTCACTTTGATATGCAACAAGGTGGGCAAGTGATTGCAATAGGATTTGATTAGATACTTTGTAAAAGCCATATGTGAGGATTAGATTTGAGTAGAGGATTTGAGTAGAAGATTTCACTAGAAGATCTGTCTAAATGATATGTCTAGAATATTTGGAGAACTTAGAAAGATAGATTTGGAGACGAGGTTATTTGGAGGGAGCTCTCAATCTATGAAGATTTGTTGGATGAAATGACAGCAATTAAACGGTATGACATCTTTTGGCCATGTTTTTTCTTTGTCATGATTTTGTTTGGATTACTACCGTCCTGTATTTTGCATACTTTGCTTCACAACGAGTTGTTGTTTTCCTTGTTGTAATTTTGCTTGAATTATTAACGCCATGTGCTTTGCACATGGCCTTGATATGAAGAGTAATTTTGCTTCAGAGGGAGTTGTTGTTTTCCTTGTCGTGATTTTGCTTGGATTATTAACGTCGTGTGCTTTGCACATGGCCTTGACATGAAGAGTAATTTTGCTTCAGAGGGAGGGAGGGAGTTGTTGTTTTCCTTGTTGTGATTTTGTTTGAATTATTAATGTCGTGTGCTTTGCATATAGCCTTGATATGAAGAGTAATTTTGCTTCAGAGGGAGTTGTTGTTTTCTTTGTCGTGATTTTGCTTGGATTATTAACGTTGTGTGCTTTGCACATGACCTTGATATGAAGAGTAATTTTGCTTCAGAGGGAGGGAGGGAGTTGTTGTTTTCCTTGTTGTGATTTTGTTTGATTTATTAACGTCGTGTGCTTTGCACATGGCCTTGATATGAAGAGCAATTTTGCTTCAGATGAAGTTGTTGTTTTCCTTATCGTGATTTTGCTTGAATTATTAACGACGTGTGCTTTGCACATGACCTTGATATGAAGAGTAATTTTGCTTCAGAGGGAGTTGTTGTTTTCTTTGTCGTAATTTTGCTTGAATTATTAACGTCGTGTGCTTTGCACTTGGCCTTGATATGAATAGCAATTTGGCTTCAGGAAAATGTTTTTGTTTTATTACATAGATTTCTTTTTATTGATAATTTTCATTCAGTGATTGATTATGTTTGGTGTTTCATTATACAACAGGTGATTATGGATCAGCCAAATATTCAAATGGACAATTCTATGTATGAGAGTCAGATTTGTAAGTGCGGAGCAATGCCAAATAACAAGGTTCAAATCATTCATCACAACGACGGACGTCGGCATCGCAGACTTGCAGAACTTGTCTTTAACCATTCGTTTTTGGAGTCATGTGGTGTGTCGCTTGATGTTGTAAGTAATACGTACTCATGTACGTATTTGTGATCTTGTACTTGAACGTAGTGTGGACAAGATTAAACATCATTTCAAATACCAGCACGAGAGGCGTGATGATGTGTCAACGGATGTTCCTACCGTGGAGGTGACAAAGGTTTTTAAACCTAAAGCTTTCTACTCGACTTCATACGATTTGTCCAAAGATGCCGAGAATTTTCGATTGATTTAGACGCCGACAGCAATGATTGAAGACATGGAAAATTGTGTGGATGTCTTGCGATTCAACGTTATACCTCAAGACGAGAATTAATGACTTTATTGTGTGGCATCTATTTTAGAGAAGTATGGAAAGCCTACAGTACGGGGATCGAAAGTAGGAGGTAGCCGCATAGTAATGTAAGCCCTTTTTTAGCATGGCGAGATTGGATGGTAGGTACTTGTTTAAGCTTATTTTTTATATTGTTGTGTTGTGTATTTTATATTAATTGATGTCTAAGAAAATGTTTTGCTCAAACATGTTCACTCACTCTCACTTTTATTTGTATGATTTGTCGGGGAGGTTTGCGGCCAAAATATTCAATTATTTCAAGCAAACGTTTCCAACGACGATAGAGCGATTAGAGAAAGTTTTTATTAATGAAGGATTACTAGCAAAGGAGTGCAGATTTGCAAGTACGCCGTTCACGTGTTTCTCGGTGACTCGAGATTATAGTTGTAGTCCACACATCGATCCTACCGATTATGGATTTGGGATGACTGTATGGCTTTATCCAAGTAAGTTTTAAACAAAACTTGTTAGAATATATTGATGTTTTTTTCTTATAACCTCTATTGACACAAGTTATCGTTTGTATATTTTGTAGATGGTGGAGTGGAAGTCACTCAATTTCCATTGATTTGGTTACCGCAATATCATCTTCAGTTCAAACCACTGAATGGTGCAGCGCTATTGACAAATTGTAATTCTACAGTCCATTGCACCACGAGAACTTCACGTGTAAACGCATTGGGCATGGCGTTTGTCCAAAAGAGAAACGTGATAACGAAGTTGAAGACGGCTTTGGATCATCTTGATAGTGAGATTGCTATCAGTTACAAAAGAGCTAAGGAGAAATATGAATCAAATCGCGTAAATGCCTCTTTTTCCATCTTTTTTTTTTTTTTTTTTTTGGCGATATGAAATATAATTGATATTTGTCAAGCTGTAATTGTCTAATAATGCCTTTTCAAATATTTTGTTCTATAATGGTTGTTGATGAATTTATTGTGGGTGCAGGTTGATTGTCGTGGCCGCCACGTTGCTGCTTCATTCTATACGCAAGAAAACACATGGCCATGTGATACAACAGAGCCATCAAGTTCTTCAAAGGTTTTGAAGAAGAGGGCTCGATCTTGATTATGAGTAGTTGTGATA
This sequence comes from Bryoerythrophyllum caledonicum, assembly GCA_963971425.1. NCBI lineage: Eukaryota > Viridiplantae > Streptophyta > Bryopsida > Pottiales > Pottiaceae > Bryoerythrophyllum > Bryoerythrophyllum caledonicum. The sequence continues at coordinate 15,873 of CAXARX010000969.1, forward strand.
TGATATTAGTAATGTTTGGGAAATGGTTCTGCTACCTCACGTTTTATGTATCTATAAGTTTTTTTGAGAAGCCCATCATAGGGCTTTAACATGTTTGTCTTTACATCCTATCATAATAGCATTCCATTGTCTACATTCTTGTGGTGCACATAAATTTTCCACTATTGTTTTATGGATTCATGTGTGACGTCAAAGCTATTACACCAACTCTCATTGTAACTTTGAAGTTCAGCATGTTTCGGCCAAAATAGTTCTATAATGGATAACCTCCGCAATGTCTTGGGAGTGCATCATTTTTGTTCATTTTTTAATAAAAATTTCTCTTTTCCAAGTTACGTTCATCCAACTCCCAAAAACTTTACATTCAAAAAATATTCAAGTTCTAAAATTTGCCTTGATTCTAGCTGACTCAACAAGACATAAATATAACAATGGAAGAGGAATCATTTGAAACAAATTTTCTTTTATTTCTTTCTTAGGCAATATTAAATGATTAAAGGGAAAAGAATATTCAAACCTATGAGTCGTATGCCACATAGGATAGGTGCCATCTCCATTTTATTTTCATATATTTTTTATAAATAAATCTTGCTTTCAATAAGGGTCATACAAATCACTAGAGGAGGAACACAAGTGATAAAACTGGATATGGAATCCAAAGAAGAATCCAAGTAAAAAAAATTAGTTTAAAAAGTCAAAATAATAGGGGTAGAGTGAGAGAGGGACATTCAAAAACAAAAATATTCAATCAAGATAAAAGAAGAGGAAAGAGATGGAAAGGAAGAATAAAAAAATTAAAATAAAAAACGGTCATCCCAATCAATGGAAGAGGACTGAAGTCATAAAACTATATACAAAATGTGAGGATTTAGTGGAATTTAAAAAGAACTACTTTTGTTTTAAATAAATTAAAAATAATAGTAGCAAATGCGAGAAAGGGACTTCCAAAAATAAAAAATTCAATCAAGATAACGGAAGAGGAAAGAGAAGGAGATGGAGAGGGACAATTAAAAAATTAAAATTTACAAAGTATCAAATCTATCAATGGAGGAGGAGCGCAAGTCATATAACTCAATATAAAATCCAAAGAAGAATCCAAAAAAAAATCTTTTGTTTATAAAAATCATAACAAGAGGGGCTAAACAAAGAGAGGGAGAACTCTCTAGATTTCTCAAAAAAATGCATTTATGTACTTTACAGAGAAATACTATATTAACCCGAGTCAAACATGTACCTATTGTCTTCTTGCATCATTGTAGAAAATTCCAAGAATTGTAAATAAATATCACAACCATGATGGGAACATGCCGGAGATTTGCAAAAGGGATTATTTAGGGATTAAGTACAAGATTATATTTGACAACACAAAAATCCCTTGGTCATGTAGGAATAACTTTAACATTAAATTAACGTAGTGGATGTAAATTTTATAAGAATATAAGGAGGACGATAAATTTCCATAAAAATGACTAAAAGCGTTAAGAACTGTGTAGGACTACGATAAGGATTTTAAGAGTCTACAGTAGATATTAGTCAAGGCTGTAGGGGTCCAGCACAAGCGGCAAGGGTATCGTACGATAAGCAGCGTGGCGTCAATCCTATCCGGATCTTGGTGGAAGGGAGGGTGGGCCAAATGACCCAGTGTACACGACAGGAGTGAAACGGTTGTCCAAGTTCTACGAATTGCCCTATTGGGAGGTGAGTTCCGTTTTTGACTAACTGTGCGTTACTGAAGACATTTTAGAAGACATCTGGATGGACATATGTTGACACATTCACATAGACAGACACTGAGCAAAGGAGACGTCCTCAGTACCGTCTTCAGAGAGGTCTGCATGTCTGTGTTTCTGAAGAACATGCGAGGTAGTATTTGAGTTTGTGAACTTATCTAATTTTTTGTGGGTTGTTGATTGTAGGATTCGCTGGAGCGGCAGGTGCTCGATGCAATGCATTGTGAGAAGAATTTCTGCAAGAATGTCCTGAAGATGCTGATGGGTATGAACGACAGTCTAGGAAGCCGAGTGGACGCTGAGGATTTGGGCATTCGCGAAGAGATTTGGTTGCAAGATCCTCACCGCCACCAAGACAAATTCTACATGCCCCATCCACCCTATGTTTTGACGGCCACAGAGAAGAGGGAAGTGGTTTCTATCGTGTCAAAGATACGAACGCCGACGAGCTATGTGGGTAGCATTCACAAACACTTAGCGGATGGCAAATTGTAGTACATGAAGACACATGATTATCATGTCCTCATGCAACAGGTTTGTGAACTCCCAATTCCTAATGTCTATGCAAAACAAGTCTTTCTATATACCCACAACATTTTTTCGTTGTTTGTGTGACAGTAGACGTCCAATTGAACTTTGTCATGTCACCAGTGATGCTTGCGGGTGTCAATGCAAACGTACTCCCAATCGACCAGAACGTCGTCCTCGAGGTCAAGGACGTGTCCACTGTGCGTGCATTCGCATGTGCTTTTGGACATAGTACGTTCACTGTGTCTTTATTCTGCAATGCCTTATCGTGGCTATTTTTTCCCAGATACTGCCTATGGCTGTTTGGAATGTCCTCAATGAGGAAGTACGATCGGGGATCATGAAAATCAGCCGTGTACTCCAACGAGTGTGTGCGAAGGAAGTACGGCAGGCAGAGAAAGAGGACGTCTTGCGGGATGTGGTATTGGCTATCGCAATCTTTGAGAAGACGTTCCCGCCTACGTTTATGAACATCATGAGTCATTTGCTCGTTCATCTTGTGCAGCAGCTTTTCACGTGCCATCCAGTTCATTGCCGTTGGATGTACCCAATCGAACGGTACATGAAGACGTTGAAGGATTACATGCGAACCTTTGCACAACCGGAAGGAAGCATTGCCGAAGGTTATAGCATGGACGAGACACTTGGTATGTGTACAGAGTACATGCGGCAGTACCGAGGCACAACTCATCGGATCTGGGACCCAAACGAGGATGCAACAATGAACGACAAAATTCTTCTTTCAAATTGCCAACAGAAACGCAGAATGTCTGATGACTTCAGATCTCACGCGCATGCGTTCGTTTTGGACAACGCGGAGTGCTTAGAGGAATGGCGAGAGTGAGTGGCATCATGAACTATACTCAGAAATTGTTGAGGCCGTCATTCAAGCTTCAGAATTCAATTACAGACCCTTAATCAAGTCCCGTGCATCGTTTCGTCCTCCCTTTTAGGAAACATCGCAATCTACGTCTAGGAAGACAATTTACGTCGGAAGGCATATCGCCGCCGTCATCGTCGTCGACATCGGCGTGCTCCCTTGCGTTATCCCCAGGAGATGTCCGAGTTGCCACCATTCCCGGTGTGGGTGACTTAGAAAGTGGAGGCATTGCAGGATGCAGGCGAAGACGTTGCCCAAGACGTCCAACAGTACACGCAGCCCCCTGAGCGGTTCGCCGTGACACACAAGCCGATGCATGCATTTGGACAACACTTTCGGGTCTGCAGTGCTGAAAGTGGGTTAGTCACGTGTGACTCTTGTGTACTTGGAACATTCAGTCAACAACTACGATGGGGACATGCAATGGACAGCTTCTTGAGCGGGTGGATGAGTATGTGGGCTACGTTGACGAGATTCTGGAGCTGGATTATCGAAACCATTGCACCACCGTTCTTGTTTGTGACTGGGTTCGTCCAACAATGGATGCTCGGTCTCCTAATATGAAGACAGATGAGTATGGATTCTTGGTGGCAAACTTCAATCACATGGATGGAAGAGTCCACAGTAATTTGTTCGCGTTTCCGATGCATTGTCAGCAGGTTTTCTTTTCAAACGACCCAAATACACTAGGATGGAAGATTGTGTGCCACGTGGATGTCAGAGGAAGAAGGGGGTCTTTGCCGCAGGGCGGAGTGGCGGTACACTATTGGACATGGGAGACGACGTGCACTTCACGGGTTTGCAGCCAGAAGTCCGGGAAGAGGAATCTCTGTAAGAAGCAGCAAGGGAGGGAGGGGTGTACGTTGTCGCCGTACCGGAGGGGAGGCCACAAGAAGAGCCAACGCAGGAGGAATAAGAGTCCCGCTAGACTAGATGTCGTCTTAGAGGTTCTCAGTCGCAAAGTCTCGTACAACTATATGGACGTCAACATGGACGTCTTCATCTATGTGTATCAATCGTCCGTTTGTACGTCTCTTGGGACGTACAATTGAATGCAATATTACTGTTCCTAGATACGGTTGTCTTCAAACTTAAGAACTCTCACCATTCAAGTGTCCTTTCTATCTAACATTCTTGAAATACAACACTATAAGGTTTTTATACCTTTCCGTCTCAATTCTTTTTCCGTTTATTGAAGAATTTTGTTGGGTTCCATTTTAACCCTCTCCCCTTCAAGGTTTAACATTTTTTTTCCCATTCAAACCTCACATTATAATACACATTTATAGGTTTTCCCCTTCAATTCCTTTTTTTATCTAATAAAAGCACTTGTTTGAGAATTATTGGCATATGGAAACACTCAATTTATTTTTTTAATTTTGTGCACTCTCCATGGAGGAGTGCACATTGGAGGTTGCATCCACATTTTTTTTAATTTCATTCCAACTCCCACATTTTTTTGGTCATCCCAACTTCCACATTTTCTTTTATTTCATTCCAACTCCCACACTTTTTTTTTAATTCCAACTCCCACATTTTTTTTTTCATTCCAACGCCCTCATTTTTTTTTCATTCTAACTCCCACATTCTTTTTTATTTCATTCCAACTCCCACATTTTATTTATTTTTCATTCTAACTCCCAAATTTAAATTGATTTCATTCCAACTCCCTCATTTTTTTTCCAGCCTAAACCTCACATCATACAACTCTACAGGTTTCCCCCCTCAATTCATTTTTCAATTTAATTAAAGTATTTGTTTTAGAATTATTAGCATATGGAAACACTCCAAATCTTTTTTGTGCACTCCCGATGGAGGCGTGCACATTGAAGGTTCCATTATTTTTTTCATTCAAAACTCACATTATACAATTTTATAGGTTTCTCCAGTGAATCCCTTTTTTTCTTAATAAAAACATTTTTTGGGAATTATTGACATTAGAAACACTCCCTTTGTTTTTCTAATATAAGCACTCTCCATGGGGGAGTCGGGATTGAGGGTTTCATTTTATTTTCCATTCCACCCTCACAGTATTCAATTGTATAGGTTTCCCCCCTCAATCCCATTTTTAATTCAATGAAAGTATTTTCCTGAGAATTATTACCATATGGAAACACTCCATTTGTTTTCTTATTTTGTGCAATCCCCATGGAGGAGTGCACATTGAAGGTTCTATTTTTTTTCTCATTCCAACTTCACATTAAACAATTATATAGGTTTCCCCCCTCAAATCCTTTTTTTATTTAATAAAAGCATTTGTTTGGGAATTATTGGCATATAGAAAGACTCCATTTGTTTTTTAATTTAGTGCACTTCCAATGAAGGAGTTCACACTGAATATTTTTTTATTCTTTCATTCAAAATGTCACATTACAAGATTCTATATGTTTCCACCACCAATTCCTTTTTTTTTAAAAATGAAAGTTTTATTTTCCATTTTTTACATATGGAAACAATGCATTCATTTAATTATTTAAGTCTCTCCTCATGAAGTAGTGCACACATAATGTAATGATTTTGTGTTCTTCAAATCTCACATTATAAGGTTTTATGGGTTTTCCCCACCAATCCCTTTTTTTTGGCTTAATGGTGGATTTTTCACATTTAATGATATATGAAAAAAAATTTAAATTGGTATCCAACTCCTAATGTGAAGGGGTGTATTTCCATTCTCGGTTTTTCTGAAGTGGGTAGCACTATGTTCAGTGAGGACTGCCCCCCTGCCCGTCAGGACTAGCGGGAACAGTCCCATGCGGTGACGTGGCAGAGGCGCATTCTCCAAGGCGTCATTTGAAAAATCATGCTGTCTTTTTTGATAGTGTCATGACGTTTTCTTGGATGTCTACACGGATCCGGCTACGTCCTCACCTGTTCAGCTTGATGTCCCAAAAAACCAAGGAATCTGGCCGGGTCTTCAATCTTTTTTGACGTCCAAAAATACGCAGGGGCGTCTCAAAAACCCATGTTTTCTTGTACTGAGAAGACCCCGTCCAACCTACGAGCAGGAGGCCTTTGGGGTTGGGGGGCATTTCGGTAGCATTGTGGTCCTGGCTGAGACACTCCTCTTCACCATGGAGCGGATGCGCAATTGAGTATAAGGTGCCTTATTTTTGGTTTCGACGAGATCGCAACGTACTTCAAATAACACGCAGATTATGTCATTCCCTGGTTCTAGGAATGAAGGCTAAATGGAAAGTACGACTTTTGTCCTTAAACGGCATCCAATCCAAAAAGGAACACCTTTATTAGCTCCATATTAGTTTTGGAGCGGACATAAGGGACTAGAAATGAATGCACCACTTGACGTGGGAATTTGGAAAAATATTGAAAAGGTTAAGGAGGTTAAAATAAGAGACTTTTCAAGTTTCCTAAAAAAATTAAGCATGTGTCCAATAGCAAGTGAGTTATGCAAGTCCCCATACATAAGGGGTAGTATAAGCTTCGAGTAGAATGTAATGTGCAAGTTCTCTAAATAAAAACTTTAAACACGAGTGCCGCACATAAGATTAAAAATGCACCACATACCATTAAAAACAATAATAAATCATGTGTCCAATAGCAAGGGAGGTATGCAAGTCCAAATCTTTTGTGGGGCACTTATGTTTAAATTTTTTATTTAGAGAACTTGCACATTACATTCTACTAGAAGCTTATACTACCCCTCATGTATGGGGACTTGCATACCTCCCTTGCTATTGGACACATGATTTATTATTGTTTTTAATGGTATGTGGTAACACCATATTCGTTATATTGGGAAATTTCCATGACTATGGAGAAATATGGTTGTTGAAGTATCAATAAATATAGACATTTGTAGGTGCAAAGCATAAAGACAATGTATCAAGAATACTGTATTTTTTACCATGGATGGACCAAAATAGCTTATTGTCCAAAAAAGTGGTAACGATAAAGGAAGCAAATACTATTAATCCAAGCTTTATTCAAAACTCCATGGAAAAAAGTCACACACAACACTCATTTACCTCGACGCAAATCACAATCGCCCTATTCCTAATCAAACATTCTAGGGAGTCCCTCCATAAGCCTCTATACGCGTCTTCAGAAAAGCCCTCTGACGTTGCCGAGTCCATGTTGCGCCATTCTCTTGCATTAATGGACTCTCAAGAAGACGCTGCAAACCCCGCCTCCGCACCTCGTCCGTGTTTGATTTGGGCAGCGAGTGACGGCGGGTGGGAGCAGAAGGAGAGCATGTGATTCCAGCAGCATTTCTTGAGAGAATACGGGGGCGAAGACATTTATCAAATGGATCCTGCACAATAGGTGCCACAAACAATCCAAACAAATACACTTTAGGTCAAATACACCTACACGACAACACAAAAAAATTGTATCATCAAGATCCATCCTAGTGCACTTTAGCTCAAATGGAGCTAAAATGCAGAAGGTGAAATTCACAGAGCTCATTTAATATCCAATGCACAAAAACAAGCTCAAATGAAGCAAAACTACAAGAGTGCAAGGTACCTCAACAACAAACCAAGACTCTCTAGGCAAGAACGACTCAATAGTGCAATAACTTGGAGGTCAGCATAACACGCACCGTGAGCGAGTGGTGGTGAGTGGCATCTCTTGAACCGTCATAGAGAATACGCTTTGCCGGAATACAATTATCCAAGTTTAGGCGAGGAGACCCCGGAACTAAACGAGGCCACTGCGGCGAAGGTGAATTGTTCCTTTCATGAATAGGCTCCCGCGCAATAGGGCTTTCAACAACTCCGTCGTCCACTGCCATGGTCGAATAATCCATGGTTGATTGCGCGGTTGCAGCAGAGTGCAACAAAAGCCCTTTACTCCGAAGGGAAAGGGCAAACTCATGTGGACCCAACAAGGAATCCACGGAAGCCCGACAATCACAGCCCTGTAGAAATTTCAACAAAAGCGACACTCACATACCTCAGAACAATAGATAAAAATTCCAATCATTAAAAAAAGGACGACATTTCACCAACAGTAGGTATCCAATCCGCACAATAAATTCGGTGGAGAAACATCACCATTTGTATTATCAAAAAATATATACAAAACACGGCCCAACAAAATGTACAAAATGGAGCTGCAGTCAAACGAAACACTTTAGCTCCATTCGACCTAAAGTGTATTAAGGATCTAAGCGCTTCCAACCACATTAGGAACGGAGATTCTGATAGGCTTGAATTGCGTTACAAATACTCGCAGCCTGACCACACGTCTTCTGATCATTATAGAACATCTCCCGGCCCGAGGGATGTTCAGCACGATACTGCGCTAGGCCACCCGAAAATTGATGAAGGTCAGAGAGATATGGTAGCAATTCCTCCAGCAGTACAGAATCATGTCTCGCGCCATCATGGTTGTGCGACCATGACGGAAGAAGAAGGACGTTCTCCGGCAAATTAAGGACATGCTTAATCGGGCTATCGTCAATGACAAGTGTATTTGACGGAGTATACTCACGGCCCAACCTATTAAAGAGATGGTTCGATAACGTCTTCAAGAAGATGTCCTTCTGAGTGCCAAATTCCTTCATGTAGATTGTTCTGTTACCGACTCTACCCTCGGGAACCCTATCGCAACTCTCCTGACCAAAGATCCTGAGAGGATACGCAGAACTATGCTGAAAAAGATATTGACATATCTCACGTGTTGTAGATTCCATCATTGAACTCCAGATCGTGATGGTGGCAATCTTAGACAACTTCGTAAGGAATTCAGCACAACCAGGGCGCACCCGAACAAGCTTAGGGCCTACTTCGGCCGGCAGCGAGGCCGAGTGAATGGACGGGATAGAGCTCCTGGATCCCCTGGCCTGCCACGATGGCTTACAAGTGCATAGAATCCCATTTAGGTCCAGCACAACATTCAACCATCTGCCCTCGGAATCTGAATAGACTCTAGGTATTTCTTCTAAATTACTGGCACCACTTATTGATGCCTCGCAGACCTGGTTCGGAAACGCCAGGAGAACGAACAATATTACTAAAGATTCATTAACAACGACAAGTCAACATAATGTAGAACGAAGAGAGCAAACGGGGGGGGAAGCAACATGGGGAAGCGCAGAGTGTGGATAGTGTTAGAGGAGCACCTCGAGAACTTCATCGTCTTGAAGCAATTCGTTTCGGACCCCCATCGATTCCAATGAAACTTGCACGGTGTCAAGGGCCCTCGAGTGCTCCAGAACCATTTGGGGGCACGGTTCCGGGACAAGAAGAGAGGGCTCCTGGACAGGAGAATCACGATTGATCTCGTCTACGAGCACGGCCGAAGATTGGACGACATCCTCTACGACTGGGACTGCAGTTTGGACGACCTCATCTACGACTGGTTGAGCAATCGCGTCATCACCAAAACTAAGATCTGAAAAAATTCAACAACTTCAACCCATCAGCTCATGCGCACATTGGACACTGATACAATGTCAGAGTTGTCACATGTCAAGCAGTTTAGCTCGAGTCGAGCTAAAGTGATCACTGAGAACTGTAATATTAACAAAAATACTGGAGTACAAAATTGGACATTTACAAAATGTTCTGGCTCTATACATTTGCAACTACGTTACACTAACCTGACGATGAGCTGGGGACATCAACGACAGAATCGTCCCGAGCGGGCGACTTCGGGGAGGAAGAGGGGCGGGTCGGCGGGGACGGGGGATCAGGCAGCGATTGAGCCCCCATGGAGACGGGGGAGGAACCCGCCGGAGACGGCATAAGCGAACCGCGAGGCAGACTCCTAGTCTCATCGTCACCTGAGATTGGAGGCTGAGGGATCGTAGAATTCACTACGGTTTGTGTCGTGGCGACAGGAGGCATAGTAGCCGTCATGAATCTCTGCATCATCAGCATCATGTCGTTATGCCTCTGGTCCTGGTCCCTCTTCATCTCCTCGTCACGCCTCCGCTGCATATCCCTGAGCTCCTCGTCACGCTCCGCCAGCCGCTGCTCCATCAACCTCATCCGGGTGGCCTCCTCTTCGAGCTTCTTCTCGAGGGCGATAAACCTGATGTCATCCTGAGCACTGCTCGCCGTTGCCAACGGTGAGCGGCCGGTCGCGCTGGCAACTTTCCTCTTCTTGGCTGCGGGGCGAGCGGATGACCCACCCAAGGTCGGAGCTGAATGAGGCCTCTCGGAGATATCAAGCGATTCGAACTCCACGAAATCGAGCCGCTGCCGCGAGGTACCCATTGTCTCTCCCGCTTCAGACTGAGAGCCACTATGAAGCTCCGCCGGAGTGTTGGTATCGAAGTCATCATGGGAATCGGCATCAGGTGTGACCGTACTCGTGCTCGGGCACACACCAATGGGGCTCGGGACCACATCCTCCTCCTCCTCCTCATCGACGAGATCGATAATCACTTTCCCCTTCCCCTTGGCAACAGCCTCTCCAAGCTCGGGGAAGATCTCCGCGCTAATGTGATATGAACCAATAACGAAATCGGCCCGATCCAACGTCAACGCTACATCCTGGGCGTCGTCCAGGTCCTGCTCATCGGTGTCGTGGGATATGCAGAATGCCTCCAGATCCAACATCTGCACACCAATGGATTAAGGAGTTACACTTTAGATCGATTCGAGCTAAAGTGAGCACAGAAGAACACTGATATGAAAACGCAGCCATTAAAACATGGAAGAATATGACGCGATTGACGACTGCTAAAAACCCATATAAGTATAAGCCGGCACTTTACCTCGACTCGAGCTAAAGTGCCACGCTACAAAAGCATGAGAGACGACCTCTCTGAAACAATACATTCACAGTGAGAGAGGGGATCAACAGTTTAGCTCGAGTCGAGCTAAACTGCAAGGATACTCACCACACTCGCAGTCAGTAATTTCGTCCCGCAAAACAGCTGGACAGTGGAATCCCCTTTCTTGCAGAACAGCTCCAGAACCTTGATGAAGAACTTCATTCTTAGCTCGTTCATGTTCATGGAGTACGCTAGCTCGTTGTACTTGCGTAGCTTGGTGTGCAACACATGCTCCGGAGCTGCGTAGATCTTCTTCACGGCCGGAATCTGCGTAAGCTCTTTCTTGAAGAGAAAGAGGAGGCGAACCGGATCGAGAGCGTTGTTGGTCTTCGGCGCGAATCCCCCCAAGCGCTCGTTGTCGGAGGGAAGATACTTCGACTGCAGGACGTCGTACGCATGGCACAACGACGGGCCCTCAGCAAACGCTGTCACTTGAAGGTGTGACTGCTCGTCGCCGCAAATGAAGAGCCACGCTGGAAGACCGGTGAGAGAAGGCTGCCCTTTCGATGCGAACATTGTCATGAACTCGTCGAAGAAGGGCTTCTCCAATGACGACGTCGCCTTCCCTGCGAACCCAGGGATATTACGGAAGTCGATGATGCCGAGCTTCACGTTGCAGCCCAAGTTACGCCACGCATCCGAGGGCCATCCACCGAGCGAGTTGGTTGCCGCCTTGTATGGACGAAAGTGCAAGGCCCCCACAGGTGCAACGAACCGCGCCCGCACATCGAGGAAGACTCTGAAGAACTCCTTCGCATACGGAGAGAGATCTTCACATTTGCAGTTGCGAAACTGCGTCTGCCTTGAGTTTGCGTAGTACGAATCCGGTGGACCCCAATCCAAGAGGGCACGCTTTGAGGCCTTGCTGACATTGTAGTCCTTCTTGAACTTTCGCCAGTTGGAACGACTGTACGCCCTAGTGCTGTTGAAGAAGGCGAGCTCCGGCCTGATCAACTGAAGCTCCATCCGAGCGACTTCCTTCCTCTTCCTTCGATCGACCCAGTCCCGGGCGCTGTAGCAATCCTCCAGCACTGATTGCGGCTGCTTTACAACCACCTTTGGATAAGGTAGTTTTCGCGATGGCCCTGATCGATTAAGAATATGCTTACACAGCGTTGCGTGATCAGCCTCGGTCATATTGCCGAAAAACTTAAAGAACTCGCGCGTCAATACCCCATCTTTCTCAGGCACCCAGGACTTGGCGTCCTTAAACTTCGACAAGGGCGACGTTGTTGAATCCACGTTGATGAGGTCGCCTTGTGCCGCCGAAGAGATGACATCCGACCAGAGCTTGAAGGTCTCATCGGACGAGGTGATAATCTTCACCTCGTTCGTAATCGAGAGCTCCTTCGCCTTTCCGGCTTTCTTGAGCGCTGCCTGGCTTTTGGCGACGTCAATCATTGCGAAGCGCTCACGAACCGCGTTTAGAAATGGCTGTGCAGAACATTGGCAGTGTTGATTTAGCGTACAACCACAGAGGGAAAAAAACCAAACCAGCAGGAACCAAAAATGCAGGTTAACTCGAGTCGAGCTAACTTGGAACCGGAGAGTGTACACTCTAAGTGCTTGAATCTGTATACAGAACTATACTAAGAAGGACAAGCACAGAAGTTAGCTCGAGTCGAGCTAAAGTGCATGACCGTGGTTAAGATTAATTACCTCAAACTTCTTGTCATTGGCAATCTCCACGGCCGTTCTCCGACCTGATCTATGGGACCCGTGAATGCCTGCGGCGGAGTGCTTTGGCATCGGTCTCCCAGCTTGGATCCACAACGCGCGAGAGCCAAGGATATTTGTTGCCCACGTCGGCTTGAATTGGACCAAGTGATTTACGCGATTATAATACGCGGAAATCTTCCGCAGCTTCTCAGGGTCCTCCGTCCAGACAATGTAACACTACCATGTTCGGAAGTGCCTTCTCATAACCTCCGGTACGTTGCCGTTTATCATCGACTTTGATGCAGCAACGCTGTGCTGGCCGTTGATGATATAGAAGTCGCAGTCGCTGAGCTCCTCAACCTTCGTTGGCATATGATCGAGCTTGGGCATGACGCAGAGAGTCTGCTTCTGCGTCTTGTCCGGCATTTCGAGGTAGTAATGCTTCAACTCCTCCATACCGCGAGGTTCGAATGCACGGATCGTCCACTCCGGCGGTGCATTATGCAGCCTCATCACATCAAGCTCGATCTTCATCTCTCTGTCTCCTTGAAAAAAACAGCTCTGACACTCCGTCCAGAATTTCTGATATATCTGTTGGACGTTGGTGTAGTCTGTTACCTCTCCGAACCCGAGCGTCGAAGGGAGTTCCAACAGTGCAGAGGCCATCGAATTGGCCAACTCTTCCTCTGAAACGAGTTTCGTCTTCTTCCTGGAAGAAGTCTCCGGCTTCTTGGAAGCTGAGCGCTTCTTGACGGGAGACGCTGACAGCGTGTTGCGCAGGGTGCTTCGACTTGCTCTTGCACCTGGAGTTCTTACCGGTACCGATGCTTGACTTATATTCTGGCTACCTGTTACGGCACCAGAAACACTCGAAAGTTCTATTGGGCGCCTAGACGCGATTAATTTCGCCTTCTCAAGAGCGGCAAAAGTACTCATTCTGGAAAGAATGACGCGGAGTTTGTTCGCTACAGCCTTTGCTTTCAGTGGCTGACCACTACTAGTCTCCCATTTCTTTTGGGAGATTTCCTGGTCGACCTGAGCCACTATGTCATCAAACTGTGACCCCCTCAGAGAACTGACTAAGTCGAAGATACAGAAGGGAGACGAAGTATTGTTCACTACAATAGTGAACATATAAGGATCGAAAGACTCCGTGGTTGTCTCACACGACAACTTCACTATATCGTTATCTTCGTGGACTACATCAATGATTTTGGTCTTGAAGTCGATGTGCTGGGGTTCATGGATATCACCAGCGAAGGTCTGACCAAACACTAGATTCTCAGTGTAGGGGGCCCACAGCAGCGTCCACTTCAGTGTCATCGAAGGATCCTTGAGCTCCCAGCAATCTAAGTGGTTGTTGTTGTCTCCATCGTCATCGTCAATGTCGACAGGCTTTGGCTGGAAGAAGTGCTGCAGCTGAGACACCATCCTATCCCTCTCAGATCTGCACAAACACGAAACGGAGCACAAATATTAGATTGTTTTAATAATCATCCGATTAGGACGGCGAGGTCACACATTAGCTCGACTCGAGCTAATGTGTAACTAAATACAAGTATGTAAATAATGCTCTGCAAGAAAATCTAGTCAATTTGACCGTTTGCTTAGACGCTTACAATCAACTCATGCCTGCTTCTCGTTCAACTCTCAGAACTGTGAAAGAGCTTCAGGTCACGCTCAAATCACTCACGAACCTCACTCTTTGAGGTTCTCAAGTGGTTGAAGCGGGACTGAAGCTCTTGCACGATTCATGAGAGGTGAACGAATAGTAGACGTGAGTTGAGTTAGGAGACTGCAATTACACCAATGTATCAATGTTGTATTCAAGTTTTAGCTTCATCTTTAGCTCGACTCGAGCTAAAGTGCTCATGCATGGATTGCATAGCTGAATAGTTCTGACAATTACAATATTCATTCAAACGAATTTCCTATACATCTATTTTCAAATCATGGCTACTTCTCGTTTAACTCTCAGAACTGTGAAAGAGCTTCAGTTCACGCTTAAATCACTCACGAACCTCACTCTTTGAGGTTCTCAAGTGGTTGAAGCGTGACTGAAGTTCTTGCACACATGTGAGAATTTAACGAGAAGTGGACATGAGTTGGGTCGTCGATATCATTGGTTTACTATACCTTTGGAGTGTTTAAAGTCCGAGTGTTGTTGGGTTTGAGTTGTTTACGTTTATTGTCATACACTTTAGCTCGATTCGAGGTAAAGTGTGTTGGCTTTACTGGAAGGCCATGACATTTTTCAGACCGAGAGTTTGAAAGTAGTCATTCTGAATACTGTTCCTGTAGCCGGCTTTGGCGCAACCATAGACGTATTAAGTCGAACATTTCTGTTCGACTCAAGCTTTACAGGGCGTCCATTGTGCACTATTGATCACACTTTAGCTTGAGTCGAGCTAAAGTGCCCTCTCCAGTGTACTTCATTGGCCATAGTTTACCTCGAGTCGAGTTTAAATGTAGCCTGAAGAGCACTGGAGAGCGCACTTTATCTCGAGTCGAGGTTAATGCAGCCACAAGAGCACATGGGGGATCTCACTTTAGCTCGACTCGAGCTAAAGTGTGGGCCATATTGCTCAGTGGTGGCCCCACTTTAGCTCGAGTCGAGCTAAAGTGTGGCCCATTTTGCACAGTGGAAGCCCACTTTAGCCCGAGTCGAGCTAAAGTGTGGACAATAGTGCAATATCGCTGTCCCAGTTTAGCTCGACTCGAGCTAAACTGTGTTCATTGAAGAGCTTATTTATTGCAGTTTGTGCAGATCCGTCTTTCGTTATATGATATTGAAGGCGTAGGGTTTAGGGCTCATGGGTGAGAGCATGGATTTTACCTTTCAGCCATTGATTATGAACCTGAATCCCAGACAAATTCTGCTGGAACTAGAAGTCCTGCAACAACAATAACAAACCCACACACACAAAATCAAACAAAGTAGCACATGGAAACCAACACATTGAAATCATTCACAATGAAATCAGCACTTTCAAATGAGCACATTGAAATTAACACATTGAATTCAGCACATTGAATTTAGCAATTGAAACCACGGCATTGAATTCAATGTGCACATCTAAACTAGCACAAACCAGCACATTTTCAACTAGCACAAACCACGACAAATAACCACAAACCACCACATTCAAACTACCACATTCAAACCACCACATTGAATACACAATCTCATCTACCTTCTCACACATACATCAAAAGCAATGCTATCATACTGTTTCAATACATCATATCTAAAGCAAAACTACACAAATATCAAAAGAAATGCAAGTCTGAATGAGTGCTGTTACCTTTAAAACTATGAAATCCGACTGAAAAAGCTGCAAGTCTTGTTCCTTCTTCACGTCAATCCTCCGAGCACCGCCGTTTCAGACTGTACGTGCTCACAGAAACTCGCAGAAACTCACAGACACTCACAGAAACTCCTAGAAACTCACACACTCACAAAAACTCCTAGAAACTTACACAAACTCACAAACTCACAGAAACTCACAGAAACCCTCACAATCTCACACAAACAGCCCTAAACTCCAGCGCTGCAGTGGACACGAACTCACACAATTAAGAATCACACGTCCTACAAACCCTATCTGCAGGAAACCCTAACGTCCACGAAAGCCTAAACGCACGAAAGCCTAAACGCAGCAGTACAATATACACAAACTTAACAGACCCTGAACATTACGAAACCAACACAAACCGCAAACTCGCCTCAGAAAACAACAACGCCTAGACAAACACACACAAAACCACGACGAACCGACGCATAAACGCACAACCCTCACAAAACAAGAACGTACACGGACACACACAAAACTCACAGCAACGAAAAGGAAGAGGAAATGCGAGCGCCAGGAGTTTCTAGGGTACCTTCGGGGGCACCTAAAGTCGTGAGGGTCGAAACCCTGTGGCCGTGTGGTGCTCCCGAGATACCCTCGGGATACCCTTCGTGATATTCGGGTGAGACCCTCGGATATTTTAGATGGATGCACCACAAATTATTCACCATAATTATTGATACCCGGAGTTTCAAGAAGCCATTTTAATCTTTCTAATGTAAGTTCTAGATATTACGCGCGTGTTGTATTTCTGTACTCGTAAATTTCCTACGCAATTTTTTTTGGCCATTAACACTACAATTTTGCATATTCTGGGGCAACGAACAGATAGCAAAAGAAATGTGATTATTTCCAATTTCATTCGTATGATCTCAATTAAAACTTCTAAATTGGCATTTTCTCTATAATACACAAACTTGGATTGGACGGAAGTGAACGATTACAGTGTTTACTGTTACAAATAGAATTATTGAGTTTAGTTTTCTGTCATGCTTTCAGTGGATCAGCTGGCTTTCACTTGACTGGATTTCAATTTCTGCATTACAGAAGGAGTAAATTCATTACCATCGATGTATATAAGTTCCTCCTACACCAACTATTAGGTGAAGCACACTTAAGAGAGTTTTAAAGCTACGATTTTAAGATTCTATTACTTTGAATTCACGTTTTGATTATTTATGAGTTTGATATTATATACTTTGAGAATCGAACTGACATTAAGTATGTTAAGACCACATCTTGCAATTGTATAATTATAAAATAAATGTCGGTGCACACTTTAGCTCTATTGGAGCTAAAGTGTGCATATTTTCTTTTTAGTTTCCTACATTTCCTGATGGTGCACACTTTAGCTCTAATAGAGCTAAAGTGTGAATTTTTTCTTTACTTTTCACTTCATTTTGCTTTTACTTTAACGGTACAAATCCAGTAGTTAGAGCATCTCCACCCCTGACGGGGAATTTTCCACGCCAGCGGGAAGGTGCCCAAGTTTGAGATGAAGGGAGGGGGGTTTACCCTTTTCCCCCCGCACCGTCCCCGAATAGGCCACTGTGAGGGAACGCCAGCGCCCAACACTTACACCATAGTAGGCTAATTTGTTTTTGGGTTTTTATTGATTTTTTTTAATTCCCTTGTGTAATTACATGATTGAACACATGCTCCCGGGGAATTTTAGTCTCCCCTGTACTTTCTGTAAATTTATTGTTTAGAAGAACTGGCGCCGCCACTCCAGTGGGCCGATACACCAGCCTAGGCCTCACGGAGTGGGCTTTACCGTGTTTATTCTCGCATCCCGGTCCCTCGGCCCCGGTGGAGATTCTCTATTTCTAGTACACTACTAGCAATTGGCACTTGCGTTGCAACGCATTAGTTCAACCATTTTCATGTAGTTTTTAAATCACAAAATATTAAAAAAAGAAAGGTAACAACAATCTACATAAAATAAAAATATATCTTTGAAACCTATGCATGAATTTTAATAATGTAATAGAATAGAATAGAAAAAAATTAATTACGTTTTAGATTTTTTTGCATTTTAACATGGAATTTCAAAAAGGTTATGAACGTCAAATTTGTAATTAAGAGTTTCAAATTTATTTTGGGTAAGCACAAATTGCAACACACAAATGCAAATTTCACACACCCACAAACTCAACTTGCAATTACAATCTCAATTTTATACACTCACAAACTCAATTTGCAATTACAATCTCAAAACTTGCAATCTCACCTCAAAACTTGTAATTTCAATCTCCACAACTCGAATATGCAATTTTGTACCTCCAACTTTGTATGCCAACCTCCAAGATCACAACTCCAACTTCATTGCGTGGTTTTATATTACAAACTATATTAAAGAAAAGATAACATGATTCACTGTGCGGTTGGCTGCACCGTTCCTAAACTCATGATAATGCAATGCGAACTCAAATATAAGATATTTTAATTCAAAATATTAGTAACCAATTTCAATTCCAAATCCAGACCATGGAGACACTTGGGATTCTTGCCAAAGAATGCACATTCTAGATTGATGACAAAATAGTAACATGATGCACATTTTTAAAACCCCAAAGAAATGATGTCCAAAGCATGTTTGAATACATAAATTTTTGCTAAAAATACACGTGCACATGAAATATGTTTTTTAAAAAAATGCTACTTGTTTGTTAACGTCTTTGATTTCAACATAATAGATAAGTCCTATTTGGAATGTAATACAAATTATTTCTAATCATCTCAATATCTTCTCGACATTTCCCTATACCTTAGTTGAATTGTCAATATCTTGAATGTTCAAAGTATTATTATATTGAAATGAAATGACATCAGAAGATAACACCTAAACCAAGGACCCTAAACCCTGAACCCTAAAACCTGAACTTAAATACCAAAGCCTAAATCCTAAACCCCAAAACCCTAACCCTAAACCCTAAACCTAATCCTAACCCAAACCCTGAGCGTTACCCTAAAACCTTGTATATAACTCGCATGTGCGAGTATATTCGAGGTATGTACTCTTCCTTATTTTAGTCAGCCAGGAAATAGTTGATTCTGTTTCCCGCTAAGATTTCGAATTTGCACCTTTTTAGGGGCTGTGGAAAAGCCCCCCCGCCAATTCTGAAGTTTCCTCCCGCCAATTCTGAAACGGTCGTGTGTCCGTGAGTGACCTCGCCGATCCTCGAAAACTTTCTTCATTTCTTTCCTTTCTCACTTTGGTTGCTGTGCAAGGTTGTTGTGGAGAGGCTTGGAGGGAGAAGAACTGTCGCACAATGTGTACTTCTTGCATTCTCTGTGCACAGTCTCTAGCAATTAGGATGTGACAGTGTGTAGGGTTATTTGCGGTGGTTCCAGTTGCTACTGTGATTTTTAAGCATCACTGCGAGTTTCGTGACGACTAACGGGAAGATTTGGGTTGTAGTACACAGAGAGTTAGATTCATATGCTGAAGAGTTTTACCATATGAATCCCTAAAAAGACGCCGAAAATCACGGAAGGACAGTTTAGCTCGAGTCGAGCTAAACTGTCTTACCATCTTTCCAAGGACAGTTTAGCTCGACTCGAGCTAAACTGTCGATATGTATTATTATCGACAGTTTAGCTCGAGTCGAGCTAAACTGTCATTGGAAAGATGGTAAGACAGTTTAGCTCGACTCGAGCTAAACTGTCTTACAATATTATATTGACATTTTAGCTCGAGTCGAGTTAAACTGTCATACCTTCTTTCCTAGTACAATTTAGCTCGACTCGAGCTAAACTGTCGATAAATATTATTATCGATAGTTTGGCTCGAGTCGAGCTAAATTGTCTTACCTTCTTTTGAAGGAAAGTTTAGCTCGACTCGAGCTAAACTGACATACCTGATGTCCTATTTCTGTTTAACTCGACTCGAGTTAAAATAACAATGAGTCTGATAGTCATAAATTTAGGTCGGGTCGGGCTTTAGTTGTCTTTGTCAAGGGTGAAATAATTTCATATTCGGCTTACAGCTAATTGCATGAAATTTTATACTTGTCATCTTATACCGCATGAGTTTACCTCGAGTCGAGCTAAATTTACATGATCTGCCATGTCAGCTCACTTGAATCATACTTTTTTTTTCAAGCGCCAGACCTTACCTCGATTCGACATCAATTACCCTCCTCCTATGCTTCTTCATAAATGTCTATTCCTACGAGGCGTTTACCCATTTTTATTTGTCACGATTTTTAATTATGTATCTCATTGGAATGCAGGATGTCGTCTTCGGAGGGCGACGATGTTCATGTTGACGCTCCTGTGAATCCAGACCTTCCTGAGTTTGATGTTATTCCTCGCCGTCTCTGGGTCGGGCTGACTGTTTCGCTTCACAATGGTTCGGGTGTTCGCGTTGCGGAGGGGTTGGTTCGCAATGTCCGCTCCAGTGCACTTCTAGGTTCCTCTGGTCCTCTTGGGGATTCGAATGTTGTAGTACAGGTGTCCAATACTTTTGTTTTAGACGAAGCTCCTGATGAGTGGAGGTACTCGTTTAAGACCTGGCCTATTCAACAAGTCTTCTTAAACGGTGTGAGTCTCTTCCATCATTGCCTTCGGGACATTTACAATGTCTGGTTGGTTGAGCGTAACAGACCTCTAGGTGGGAGCTCCCGTTCGTACGACAATTCCTCAAGGAATACACGTCCAACAGTGTCCAGGAATGCTGAATTTCTCATGACCCCTTTTTCCATTAACGCTGTTGCGAGCAATAGTTGTTGCAGTCAAAATTGTGTTCAACACTACCCTAGAGATAAAATAAGAGTCCTTCGGACGCGCTTGTACAGTGAAACCATCGTGCAGTTCAGAAATCATATCAAACTCGACGTTTACAGACAGTTTCATAGAGACGCTGCGGATAGGAAGGTTGTGACCCTAGAGGGTGTGGACGTTTGTGCCCATGCCTGGATGAAAATCATGGGTGTAAGTTCGAGTACTTTCTATCGGAATGCGAAGGACGCTGCCGCTGGTCATGCCGCTCAACACCACGGGAATACCGGATTGCGTAAGCCTAGAGGTCATACGGTTGTGGCTACTGCCGCTCTAGGAGCCATTCTCGATAGACATGCGGACCACATGCCTCACAAGTCTCGTGTTCTCCCATCTGGGGAGAAGGCTGTGGCAAAGGTCCTCCCTGCAAGTTTTAAGTGGAAGGATCAGATACCGCTTCTTGATGATCATCTCGCTGATTGTGGATTGCCGCCAATCTCAACCTCAAGCTTGAGTAAGATTCGGCGTGTGAGCTTCCTTGAGTACTATGCCAAGAAAGGTGGAGACAACTTTGCCCGTTGTTCTACTTGTGACAAATACCAGGATCAGAAGAAGCTTACTCAACCTGGAACACAAGCATCACTGCTATGGCAAAAGAATATGCAGGTTCACATTGATTCTGCTTTCTCACATCGGGACTTGTACTATCTGAACCGATTTCGATCAAAGTCGTCGCCCCAAGAGGTTCTTACCATCATGCATGATAAGATGGATCATTCAAAGACCGCCTCCCCGGTTTTTTCACATAAAACAAAGCACCTAGATGGGCTTATGAAGTTGCCTCTTGCAATCACAGGCATGCTTGCCCATGGTCATGTGGACCAGCGTTACGCCCATTACGGCCTTGATTTATACTCCCATGATGCCAATTACACGGTCGGGTCGTTCGCAAAACTATTGCGTGACTTGGAGGCGCCTCCGAAGTCATCGTCCCGGCAACTCTTTCCAGAATCTAGTTCTCATCCATTGTATGCGGCGGTATTACGGGGTGCGGAGATGTGTTTGGATCCATTAGGGCCGATTCCAGATATCCTAGTTCCAGGGAGGCCTTTGCCACCAATACTGAATGTACAAATGGACAATGCAGTTGGTGATAACAAAAATAGATTTGTTTTCTGTTTTTGGTCTCTTCTTGTTGCAAAACGCATCTTCCGCGAGGTGTATGTTAATTTTATGCTAGTTGGGCATACACATGATGATATAGATGCATTATTTGGACGTTGGAGTATGACACTGAGGAAGGAGAGTTTTCCAACCATTCCTTTGCTCATGAGGTCGTTTATGAAAAATGAGAGTGTTCCCACAATCCCGCATCTCATCCAAGAGGTTCCTGACTTTAAGAAGTTCATTGGGGGTATGATTGCGGACGGTGATGAAGCTTTGGAGGGTCATACAAAGGCTCATCAGTTCAAGTTTTATGTGGATTCAAGTGGTTGTCCGGTAATGAAGTATAAAATCCTTTGTCATGATGAGGATTGGCTTCCTAAGGGAGGAGAAGGTAGTGGCATCAAATTGTGGAAGGAGGATTGTGAAGGAAGATCTTTATGGCCTCGCGGAGAACCTGATGCATTGAAGCCTTCTATGATGCGGCATCTCCATGAGGTGGTGAAGGGACTTTCAGGTTTCATCGATCACTGGGAGCAATCATCTTGGGAGTCTGTTGAAGCCCGATCGCGTTTTGAGCCACTTTCGTATTATTGGCGTGATGTTAGAGCTGCTCTGATTATTCCAATGGATACGCCGATATCATTGGTAGACGGCTTTTGGCCGACGACGCGAATTGCCCATGCCATTGAAGATGAGTTCTCAGCGGAGGGTGAGGTTCGTGAGGAGTACCGTGAAGATGAGCATTTTGTTGGCCAAAGGCGCGATCGTCCACCTCCTTCTTTTAGAGTTGGTCGTGATCTTTTTGCTGGCTATTTTGTTGCATTGCGTCCTTGTGATGGGGATGAGCGCCCATTTTGGATTGCTCAAGCAGTTTCAGATCCTAATTCTAACCCGGATATGCCAAACACCGTGCGTATCCAATTCTTCCGCCCTATATCGCGCGATCGGGATGTTATGAAGTTCTATAAAGATTGGGACACAGATTGCAACCTTCGTTGGACAATTGAAAAGGGGATAGCCATAACGTGGGAGAGTACCGATTCAATCTTGACAGCATGGAAACCTAGGTCTTCAAAGAGGGATGGAGGTCATGTGCAAGATTCAACTACAAAAATTCCAAAGGGGCAAGTAGCAATTATCAAGGCCTCCTTGGAAGCACTTGCTAGCTCCGAATCGTAATAGACTTAGATAAATGGATTTCCTTTTCCTAGATTTTAGATTCTGATGCATAATACTTCATGTAGTATGGTTAGATCCATTGGTGCTGGGATTATAGATATTTGTATTTCATTAATTTACACTCTGTATGACTATAATATGTGATGCCAATGATTGCTATGAAATATTCTCTCCATTCTTTTTGTGTATCGGTGATAATTTGCAGTATGTTTTATTTTCTTTTTATAATAACAATGTGGTAAATTGCTTCTAGTCTTGAAACCAATAATACCAGTAATTGCCTTCATGGTGAATGATAGAAAGTAAATGTTGGGTCGCACTTTAGCTCTAGTGGAGCTAAAGTGTGAGCAAATCTTCTTATTGACACTTTAGCTCTCCATTCTTTTTAGTTCAGTGTACTTAGTAATGGTGCGCACTTTAGGTCAAGTGGAGCTAAAGTGTGTGGAGTTTCCTTTTTGAGTTCATTGCACCTCTAAGTGATGGGGACACTTTAGTTCGAAAAGATGTAGTGTGTGCAATTTTTTTCCCACTTCTGAGCACCATCATTTGAAACTCGTTATATATTTTTTTTGCCAATGTGAATTCCACAAGGAGAATTGAAATTCTTTTAAATCAAAAAGGGCTCATCAAAATGTGTTAAGCTAATTCTCTTACAAGTGGATATTTGTCCGTCATTTAGCTCACTTTTAGCTAAATTGGAGCATGGTGTTAATCCGGGTTAGTAGGATCGAGTGTGAATATTTAGCTATTCATATTCAATGAACACATGTGGTATAAAAGAAGTGTCAACTAATGTGTTCTTCTTTTCAATATTATAGTTAGATTCGTAATGTAATGTTATCTGTAGAACTTATTTTTCTACGGGTTTTTGTAGAAAACATTACCTCCCAATTTAATGGAAACTCATATCCCTTTATATTGTAGAGTTTAGATGTGCACTTTAGCTCTTATTATCTACATGTGTTAATTTGGGAGTCACTAAATCTCCCAATATAACGAATATGGTGTTTGGTGCATTCCAAATCTTTTGTGCGGCACTCATGTTTAAAGTTTTAATTTAGAGAACTTGCACATTACATTCTACTGGAAGCTTATGCTACCCTCATGTATGGGAACTTGCATAACTCCCTTGCTATTGGACGCATGCTTCATATTGTTTAGGAAACCGGAAAAGTCTCTTATTTTAACCTCCTTAACCTTTTCAATATTTTTCCAAATTCCCACATCAAGTGGTGCATTCATTTCTAGTCCCTTAAGTCCGCTCCGAAACTTATATGGAGCTAGTAAAGGTGTTCCTTATTGGAGAGAATGCCGTTAAAGGACAAAAGTCGTACTTTCCATTTAGCCTTCCTTCCTAAAACCAGGGAATGACATAATCTCCGTATTATTTTAAGTGCGTCGCGATCTTGTCGGAACTAAAAATAAGGCAGCCTATATACAAATGTGCATCCGCCCCATGGAGAGGAGGAGTGCCTCGGCTAGAACCACAATGCATCCAAAATGCCATCCTGCCCCAAAGGCCTCCTTCTCCTGGGTTGCGCGGGGACTTCTCCGTGGCACGGCCGGGGACGTCTCTGCAGCAAATGGAGACGTCCCCACCCCCAATGGAGACCTCCCCGCCTCCAATGGAGGCGTCCTGCCCCAAATGAGGCTATCATGGGTAGGGCGGGGACGTCCCCGCACTGCCTCCCTCTTCCCTTTAGTCTCCGCCCCTACTTCAACACGTCCTCGTCCTGCGTGGCAGCAATGTGGTGCCAACGTGTCCGCCACGTCGCATGTTTTTTACTTTGATGGTAAGTCAACTCCAGGTTGACTGTATCGAACGGGCGAGACCTCTACCAGACGGGCGAATCGGACGGACAGGCGAACCGGACGTCTGTCTAGTATGACAGCCCTGAGCTGCCGGAACTCAAGCTGGACTTGATATTTCTCCCGAACACCTCAAAACTGCTCCACTCCAGCACAAATCCAAGCATCAACTACTTGGGCGGAAAATCCTCTCCAGATTAGCAGCGTATGGCCTTGGAGTTGCAAATCAACCCAGTCAATGTAACATTACTTCTGTAAAGAGCTGAAGCTATATCTGATATTTCTACCAAACACTCTAGTCGATCGCTCAATTCCAACACGAATCCGTTTACTAAACCCCAGATCGAAAGCCTGCAACTCACTCACAAGCCTTGATTTGTTTTCTGGTGCAATCGGTGGATTACCAACGACCTTGCTCTTAGAGCGATGAATTTTGCATTTTTTTGGTACTGTCTTGGCTTTTGAGCATTGGTGATATCTTGAAGTGATGATCGATGATGAGTTTTGGAAAATAATAAAATTTGACGAACATCCCTCTGGCTAAGTTTCATGGATCTTCCAGTGCTTGAATTTGCCTGGTAAGAGTCATGCTCTCTAAATTGCTTGATGATTCTTTGCACTCTCCTATTTGACTCTCCTACAATTTTTGCAATACTAGCACAACTCATTCCCCCCTCACTCATTCCCACTATGCTAAAGTTTGACCTTCAATGGACATCTTCTAGAGGAAAAAACCTACTAGACTGGGGCCTTTCATTTCTTTGCTTTTGATAGTCTCTTGGAGAACAAAATTCATGGCCAAGCAATGTTTGGCTGCATTTGAAGAAGAAATAGAGCCACATTCTTGGCAATTGCGCTCAGATTTTTCCAATGCTACAATTCCATAACATGGGGCAGTAATGGTGTAATCTGGGGTGGCAATGATGTAATCGAAGGATTGAAGGTATACCTCGAGGCAACAAAGGTGTAATGCAGGGTGACAATGGTGTAATTTGGAGTGACAATGGTGTAACCTAGGGCTGCAAAGGAGTAATCAAGGGTGCCAATGGTGAAATTTGAGGCGGCAATGGTGTAACCCAAGGCGGCAAGGGTATAACCTAAAGTAAGGGATGGTGTAATCCCAGGTTGGAGATGGTGTAATCAAGGGCAACGATGGGGTAACATGGGACAAGGAATGGTGTAATCATGGGCAGGGGATGGTGTAATCATGAGTGGCTATGGTGTTAAACAAGGCTGTGAAGGTGTAATCCAGGGCACCGACGATGTAATCCGAGGTGGCAGTGGTGAAACCCGGGGCTGCGAGGGTATAACCAAGGGCCGATGGTGTAACCCTTGGTGGCCAAGGTATGTGGGAAGGCATTCCCACAAGGTTTCGGAGATAAGCCTCAAATCCGGACGGAAGTAAGGAATTTTTTTTAAAATTAGAAGATAAGCTAGGTAGAATTAGTATAAGTTGCTCAAAATAGAAATAAGAGGATTTCTCTGCTGCTTAAGTCCTTAAACGATGCTACTCCAGTACAATTCCGGGAAACGGAAATCCGGAATCTGACACCCAGGTACGGAGCAGTTATGAGTTTCGTACTCCTTTGGCGGCGGAGCAAAACGGTTCCGACAACCGCCAGGCTCGACCAGTATTGTCTTGAATTTTCCTACTCTTCGCTCTCGCTCTCGCTTCCTTCCTCCCGGCCTTTGCTGTAGCTTAGAATTAGTCGCTAGAAACGAGAGTTTTTGTGAGGTCAATGCGTGCAGGGCTCTCGGAACAATAGCGGAGAGGAAGCAGACCGATCGGTGGCGCAGGATGACGGGAAAGAAGAGCGAGGCCCCGGCCGCCAGAACCCTAACACTGCAGAAGGTAACGCCGAAACAACCCTCCGATCCCGAAGACTTTAGGGTTCTAGAGAGTTATTTAGAGGTTATGGGGTGCAACCGACTGTTGGGAGCACCATGGGCGTTTCAAAGCAAAGAGATGGTGACAAAGCAACTCAAGAAACCGCCAAACCAATACGCCGGCACCCTTTGGGCCCACCCCGATAAGTGGACTGCAAGGGTGTGGAAGGCGACATTCCGGGAGGGAGCGGTGAAAGTGGCAGAGAAGAACGACGACTTCCTGAAGGGAGAGTTCCTCCGAGTTGCAAACCCAATAGACGGTTACGCGCTTGGAGACCTCAAGGACCCGGACGCGAAGTTGGTTATTTCTTTTTTGAACCCCATCTTTCACCCGGAAAAGCCCAAGAGAATCATAGGGAAAATAGGCAGTTTTTTTCTAGGTACAATGCGGAGCAAGCAACAGGTGGATTGGGCAGCCCTCATGGAGGACGAGGTAGGCCGGATGGTCAAGAACCTGTAGAAGACCCGGAAGACGCCGACTCCCATATCGACGTATGTAGCCCATCTTTACGGGAAGAAGGAGATGAGTCCGGAGGAGCAGGATGAGTTCGGGAAGCTCTTGAAGATTCAGTCTTACGGAGGTGTGGAGATGGAGTGGTCAGAGCCGGAAGAAAAAGAAGATACGGACGACACGGAGTCCCCGTCCCCTCCTCCACTCGTTCACAGGCAGAAGAGGAAGAAGAGCAGGACAACAAAAGCAGATTTGGAGCCGGAACCCGCAAGCCTGCCACGAGAAAACCGGGCAACACAGGCTCCATCACAGCCTGCCGAGACGCCGGCACCCCAACCGCACCAGATCCCTTCGGAACTGGACCAGATCCCACTGGAGCAGATCACTTCGGAACTGACATTGGCCCTACCACCCCAATTACTCTGACCAGACGCGTGACGGACGACATCACCGAACTCTGCCAGCAAGTGGTCTGGCGAGCCAAGGTCCTTGACCGGGAGCTCAAGGATCGGCTATCCGTCATTATGGACGTCATGAAAGAAGTAGGTGTGGAGGACTTTACGGCTCTTCTTCCGCGGCTAAAGGATCTGAAGGTCACGGAGGAAAAGTACCGGCTGATGGAAGAGCAGCAGGTCGCACTTACCAAGTCCAACACCAAACTCTGGGAGCGGATTGAGAAGATAGAGGCGGAAGTCCAAGAAGCTCACCGGGTGGCGCAAGAAGCCAAGGACAAGGCTTATGCCTCCGGATGCGCGTTGTCGGAGGTCCGGCATGCGCTCGACTTCCCTGTCGACATAGTCAACCGGGCCCTCCTCTACACCAAAAGCCGGAAGAGCGGTGAGAAGATGATCCGGGGGCCGATCATCCGGTTCCTGATGGACCATAGCAAGGAGATGGAGAAGACCAGGAAGAACATGCAGGTGCTGGTCAATAACATGCCGCCGGAGAAGCCCAAGGCGTGCGGGACGCAAGTGCCGGAGGAGTCGCTATTGGAGTGAGAAGAAGCGGGACCCTCCTGAACTCCGTTCGGACCCAGCAGCAGCAGCGATTGGGAACTTCATTGACCTTGCGGGGACACCAGATGGAGTGTCGCCCCCGAGCCGGAGCAACGTGAGGTTGCCTAATTCAGGTATGCGTCCTAAGTGGCAGAGTTTCATCTCAGCCGGAATTCCTCCGGTGAACCCGATTCCTTTCCGATTGCAGTCGATGTCTCCACCCTCAAAGCCGGCACGGGTGTCTGCTTTGCCAAGTGGTCAGAGGACGGTGGCAACGGAGATTAGTCCTAGTGGCAGCCTCAGGGACCTGTCGGCGACAGCATTCCGGATCCCTTCACCAATCGCAGCCCCAACAACACCAGCTTCCGGAAAGAAGGACCAGGAGACGGAGACGAAGGTAACGTAGGTGCAGCCAGAGCCGGACCAAGTAGCGGAGGAACTCACCCCTAGGCGTAGGAGTCTTAGGAAGAAGAATCAGAGTACTCCGTAGTTTGTAAGTTTTTGTTTAGTACGGTTGTAAGTAGCGATTAACGATGGGGCTCAAAATTGCACTCGGCTACTACTCCGCAAAGTTAGGAAGTTAGACCATCCGGAACCTTTGAGTTCCGGGAATTTTGGATCTGAGATCCGAAAGTTCCGGTAGTCTTTGGACTTAGTGTAAAGGTCAAATCGGTGGGGCCACCCACCTTTTGGTGCTACAGCTCCACCTTTCCGGATTTCTAGAGATAAGGGTAGGATCAAATTAGGATCTTTAGTTAGTATTTAGTCATGGGAAGTTTGGAGAACTCCTCATCTTGTTTTCCTACACTATAAACATTTTGGTTCTGAAAAATATTGTCTTTCCAGTGTTTGAAGTGTTTTCGTGGGTGTAACAGATCCATTGTGGTTGTGTGTGTTATGGTATTCTTATTCATTGAGAGTAGTACTAGTTTCTGGGTTTGAGGGACCGGTTGGGACTAGTAGCAACAGGAGAACGCCCGGAAGAGCTGGAGACGAACTCAGGGAGAAGGCTTGATGCTCTGCAGAGTCCGGAGGAAGCCAAGAGGGGAGAAGACGAATTGCAAGCGGGGGAGTTGGTGGTCTCTAGGGCACGGGATTTTCGTGTGAACCCGGATATCGGTGAAAGACCGGAATCCACCCTGGCGATTGGGAAAAAGCCTACTGTAGATGTCTAGAATGTAACCTCATCTGGATCAAGGGAGACTCCATTGATTGAATCCCATTTCCACCTGCCGGAATGTCGTTGTAGTCCGGATTTACCTCTATGTGACCGTGTCCGGATGACCATCCGAATATAGTGAGGGTGTAAGTTCAGTAGCAACAACTATCTACCGGTTAGCGGGTTAGGAAGAGTGGGTGCCTAGCCACTATAAGAAAGGGGCAGTGGAAAATCCAGCCACTCAAATTGGCAGGATCACTGGACTTCCGGCCACTTGTTTAAACCATCCGGAGTCTATTGTATGAATTCGAAATCCAATAGGATCCAGACATAAGTGAGGTTTGTTAAGAAAATAGTTATTCTAAACGGAACGATAGGTCTCTATGGGAACGATTTTGGAGCGGTTACTTTGGACACACTTAGTGACAATTAAGTGCTATCTGGAGGGATACTTACCACTATACTTGCAACAAGGTGTAATCCAAGTTTAGGGATGGTGTAATCAAGGGCGGGGGATGGTATAAGCTGAGTAGAGATGGTATAATCTAGAATGGAGGTGATATATTTTGGAGTGGTGTGAGTGTTTCTAACTCCCCCTTAGAGTCAAAAGGTTCACACAGGTTCTACGGATAAATCACAACTAAATTGATAAACGGGGATTTTACATACATTGGTCCACTGCACCTCCCAAGCAATGGACGCTTTTGTATGAAAAATAGTCTAGATGACCTAAAACACTAAAAAGAAACACCGATTTGTCAGAACTTGAAGGTTTTAGGATGACTACGACAATCCTAAGCCTTATAACCCAAAAAAAATCTTAAATCAAATTAAACTATACTAATTGTCACTATAAGAAACCCATATTTTTCCGAATGTACCCTAAAATCTAGTTTATGTCAAAAATGACATCCAAAGAAGCATCTTCACATTTTTTTGAATGCCTCTGTTAACATGTAGACATCAATTTTGACATGGACGGATTTTAAAGGACATCTCAAAAAACGCGGGTTTCTTATAGTGTCTACTCTAAGTGTGACTTTTCTCACAAACAATTTTTAATTCCTAGGTTTTTTTGTCAAAAGTTAATAAATTTTATCCCTAAACTATTCCAAAGTTCAACTATAACTTAAATCTAATGGTGAATTTTCAAGATGTTTTTTGTTAAAATTTTTAACCTTAATTCCAAAGATCAAGAAATCTAATTTTCAAACCTAAAAAATAACTAAGTGTCTTAGTTAATTGTGAAGCATAAAACATTCACAAAAACTTAAAAGATTATCAAGGAAAAACTCCAAATCTCATTTAATTCTAATCTAACCATTCAAATTCAAATTCTATTTCAAAAAGTCAAACAAAATAGAAGCAAAGTTAAAAGTATACCTCTCATGGAGCAGTTGTCTCCGTCCCATTGTGGCAAGAGATTAGGATGAGTTCCTCAAGAAAATCCTCGTCCGCCATGCTCCTAATTCATTCAAATGACTTTAAATGGTATCTTTTTTTCCTATTCAAAAACCTAGCAAAACAAACCAAAGACCCCTATTGTAATTGTTAGAATATTAATGAATTTCAAGAATTACTAAATGAATTAAAACGGTAAACACTATTCCTAAATCATTTTCTAAAAACTATTAATTGAATTAAAATGAAAAACACTATTCTTGTAACTCCTTATTATTATTCCCTTAATTTAATCAAGAATCAAAACACTATTGTATGAAATTCCAAAAGCAAAAAACACTATTCTCCTAAATATTTCTTCTACAAAACAAAATGAAATTCCATTCCCGAATAATTTATTCTATTCCCCAAATATTTTAATACGTTTATTTGAATTTATCTTTTCCCTTTATACAATAATATTATATTATGGAGTAGTAGGAAAAAGAGTACTTAGCAGTATTCCGGTTTCAGGATTTTGTTGCTTAAATTTTAGATTGAGCAGCTATTAACAATGGGGCTCATGATTGCACCCGGCTGCTAACTAAAGTACATAGCAAAGTAGATGTGTGTAGAAAAAAGTTATCTCCGGAAGTTTGGGGTTTTTTCCGTTTTCCGGGAGTTTAGGATCCCTTTTACTTTAGGACCTTTTACTTTTAGATCTTTTACTTTAAGGATCTTTTACTTTTAGGATGAGATTTTTTTAGGACTTCGACCTTCCAAAAGTGGAAGTCTTAGGAAGTTCCGTCTCTAAAAGTAAGAATCCGGATAAGTTTAGAACTTAGCTAGCTCTTAACTTAAGTTAAATGAGACAAAGCTAGTTTGGATTTTAGAGATAGCTTTTACGTTAGGAAGTTTTAGTATTTAAAGGATGAGTTGTAAGGGACTCATCGTCTTGTTTTCTCGCTTAGGCTTGTTATGTATAATATATTTTCTTGATGTTTTATGTGTGATGAGTCCTTGAGCCTGAAGCAAGTCCCATCTGGTGAGTTTGCTCTTTTTTATCTTGTCAAGTTTGTATATGTTTGCTGTAGAAGTCCGGTTAGGCTTACAAAGAGAGATCAACGGAAACTGGGGGCAGAATGGGTTCTAGAGCAAAAGACAAGCAACCATGCACACATGCTTTGAGAGGTGGATGATTTCAACGTGCATTCTTAAAGAATAAGTTACACCAGTGTAACTCCTTTGTAAGAAGGTGTAAGTGTGTCCCCATGCATGCATTGCATTCTTGTTCTTGCGACCTTTGGGCTTTTTATTGCACCATTGAAATTGTAGTGGTCAAAAAGAGAGGGAGGTAGACTCCATCCAAATCCTAACCTCCAAATCCTAAAGCCTTAGAATACCCATGCAACGCCAAACCCTTAGCCCTAAAACCTTGAAATTTCAACTCTAAATCCTTGTAGGCAACTCAACCATCCGTACCTCCCAAACTATACACTTGTTCCAAAAATAAACATACCACAATAATTGCAAGCACATCAAATGGTGGATGAGATAGGTCACATCAAAACTTCCAAACTCCTAGCAACCTAGTATGTCAACCAAAACCACCTACGAGTCAAACCTCCCATATTTTCCAAATGACACAAATGCTAAGAGTTTCCATTGCTCCGTCGGAACCGTAAGGGTCAAGAATTTGGAGGAAGGTTCCATCTCAACACGTAGTCATCATACTACTAAAATCATAATCGGTGAAGCGAACCACGCAGCGCTAGATTGCGCAGTCAAACCGTGCAGTGAACTATAGGAACGGTGCAGTCAACTGTGCAGTGATTCATGTTACCTTTTTTTTAATATAGTTTGTAATATAAATACTACATTAAAATGGTTGGACTAATGCGTTGCATAGCATTAGCTTGAGTTTTTGGGTGTGACAAATTTGCATTTGTGTGTTGCAATTTGTGCTCTTGATTACAAATTTGATGTTCAAAATATTTTTTGAGTTAAACACTAAAAGATTGAATTGTAAATTATGAGTTGTAAACTAGGAGTGAAAAAGTTGTGAAGTTAAAGTTGTGATCTTGGAGGTTGGCATACAAAGTTGGAGTTGCAAAATTGCATATTCGAGTTGTGGAGATTGAAATTACAAGTTTTGAGGTGAGATTGCAAGTTTTGAGATTGTAATTGCAAAATGAGTTTGTGGGTGTGTGAAATTGAGATTGTAGTTGCAAGTTGAGTTTGTGGGTGTGTGAAATTTGCATTTGTGTGTTGCAATTTGTGCTTATCTTGAATAAATTTGAAACTCTTGATTACAAATTTGACGTTCATAACATTTTTGAAATTCCATGTTAAAATGCAAAAAATCTAAAACCTGATTTTTTTTTTCTATTCTATTATGTTACATTATTAAAATACATGCATAGGTTTCGAAGACATATTTATATTTTAGGTAGATTGTTGTTACTTTTCTTATTTTATATTGTGTGATAGAAAAACTACATTAAAATGGTTGAACAAATGCGTTGCAAAGCAAGTGCCAACTCCTAGTAAACCTTAAATTCTTAGAACATCCATAAAACCTCAAACCCTTTAAGGTTGGATGACCTATCACCACCACGAACCCCAGAACCAACAATCTAATGTGGACCAAAACCACCACCCACCCACCCCATTTCCGAAAAATTAGGAAGTCAGCTATGATTGGGTGTCAGTTTATGATTGGTTGAAGCTCTCGTTTTTGGTCTCTTGCTGAAGTGGTCATTAGTACAACTTAGTGTGGAAATAGAGAGTTCTGTATGTCGAGGAATGGGTCATAGCTTACTATCCACTTTGAAAATTTGTAGCAATTTCAATATGAAGAAATAAATGGTCACGACAAATGCAATATTCATGAAATCCTATTTTGAATTCCCAAAACATGTCTTACCACGTATACTAATGCTATAAATAGGTCAGCAAGCTTAAGTTGGTGGTTATAGGTCATCCAACCTTAGGTTCGTTGTGAGGTGGTAGGAGTCGTTCCTTCATCGCCGTAGCCAAGCTGAGAGCAGTGCGGCCTGTCGTCGCGATGGGTGAGTGATTCGTGCTACTTGGCACATGTTTGTGCCGTGCTGCCAACCTGTGTTTGTGAGGTTGAATCCGTGGTTTTGTCGGTGGTTTCGAAGTTGGAGTTCGACGTTTTGGGTTTGACAGGGGATTTGTGTTTTGTGTAGGGAGGTTCGCGTCTGCAGGTGCGTACAAGTTTCGGGCGGAGATGCTTGTATCGAAGGCGGCCTCGTAGCGAACATTTCGACATGAAGGAGGTCGTTCGGATCCGTCTGTGGTTTTAGAGAGCGCCGTTGTCGGGTAGAGAGGAGCGCGCTTTGATAATACGCGAGGTATCTCGCTGCGACTTCTTATAATCTGCTACGGAGTTCTGTCAAATCTTATAATCTTCGATCTACAGTCTTTAGTCTTCAATCTTCAGTCTTCTGTCTTCAAACTCCTCCCCATTGGCCTATCCTGTGGTGGCTCTAAAGGGTTTAGGGTAAAGGTCGGTGATAAGAAACCACGGCCTCGGACGGGTAAAACGGGACGGCCAGACCACAAGCTGAAACCGTTTGAAAGATTGTGTGAGCCCCAAAAACGGCTCACGATGTCATTTGGGCATTGAAATTAACTAGTTAGCATTAGGAAGTAGTAGTTAGGGTAAGATGGTTAGACTAAACCAACTATTGTGGTTAAAGGGCTTGAAAAGGCCTTTTATTTGCCAATTCCTAATTTAGAAGGAGGTCATCATTCCCAATTGGAGATTTAATTTTGAAAATAAAAATAAAAATAATTTAAAAAACTAAAAATTAAAAAAACTTAGAATACAGAAGGGATTCTTGCAGAAAGGAAAAAAAAAAAGGAAAAAAAAAAAGAGACACCTCAAACCCCATGTGTTTTTAACACAAAGGGAGGAAGCCTCGGGAAAAACAAAACCAAAAAATCAAAGAGGTAAGTAATTAAATAAACAAAAAAAAACCAGAAGTAAACAAAACTCGGAGTGCAACCATGATGTGGCCACTCTTGTAGTTAACCTTTTAAAAAAACCATGCACGAAGTGGTGGCACATGGCCCTGGAAGAAATTAGAAAGTTTAGATGGTGACGAGGGGAGAAATTAGCACCAATTATTGGCGATCATGGGCTGCCCTTAATGGCGTGCCCGAAGTTACCTTTAAAAAACTTTTTTTATTTTTGTCTTCTTCCTTCCCTCGAGCTGGCGAGGGGGAATTTTGGGTTTTCCCGGGGAATATTCCCTGAAATCTACTGAAGGAACGCTGGACTTTCAGCGTGATTTGGGTGCGCGGCTGCCGTTGGGGCTGGAGGGTGTTGGGTTGACTGCGAACAGGGAGTTTTCTCTCTCTCTCGTTTTTGGGTGGTGGGGTCTCGCGTCTGGAGAGGGAATGGCGGAAGGGCCGCAATGTGTATTCGAGGGAGAGGAGTGGAGGGGAAGAGCCCCGCCTGTGAGAGTGTGTGGGAGAGCGGAACGTAAGCCACGAGCAGTGAGCTAGGGTTTTGTTGGGAAGTTTGAGAGATCGCGGGGCACTTGAGTGTGGAGACCGAGGGTTCCTGTTGGAAATCGGGAGAGTCTGTTGATTGTTGTGTTGACGAAGGAGCCGCGAGTGCTGGAACGTGGGAAGTGGGTTCTTGGAGAGTGCGGCTGGAGGGCGTGATCCTGGTGATCGTGGAGTCCGGTGCGGAGGCGCCGTTGAAGATCTCGACGGTCTTCCTTATTGCTGTTGGAATTCGGTGCGGAGGTTCTGCTGGAGGTCGGTCTGAGCCTGGTGGAGCGCCGAAGATTGTCGGTGTGGAGTTCTGTGTGGAGGCGGTACCGAAGGTGGTCGTCTCGTGGTGTCCGTTGAAGGGAGTCAAGGTGACGCTGTGCGGCGCTCGCGGCTGGTGTGCTTGGTCTCGGCAGTAAGTGCGAGAGAGTTCGGAGGGCTGGAGCAGACGTTGCGAGTCGGTAGGGTGCGACGAAGAAGGGAAGGGCCTGGAGGTTGAGGATCCGGAGTGGTGTGTTGGTGTTGGAAGGCTGCTGGGTTCCGATCGGGTACGGATCTGCTGTGCGAGGAGAGCGCCGGGCTGCTGCGAGGAAGGGCGGACGAGGAACAAGCAGAGCACCAGATCCGGAGGAGGAGCTGGAGCGCCGATCGCGAGATCGCGAAACGGGGAGTAGCTCCGGCTCAGCGGCTGCAAGGGTGCCTTGGCAAGAGGCAACCAGGGAGTTCTCATTCTTCCGAAATTCCATGCTTTTTGATGAACGTTGTGATGTAAGATCCTAGGTTGTTGCAAATTTCTGATGTTAAAATTAGTGCGGAAGCAATGCTCAATTTTGGCCAGAGTTGGGTATTTGATCAGTTGGAACTATTGCAATTGCACCAATTCATGAACTATCGGGCATTGCTTATTTGCATGCGTTGATTTGATTTTATCTTCCTCAAGTTATGGTGATGATGGTGAAGTCGTTGGTGTACGTGAGTTGTTTGTTGGTGTGGTCTGCCGTCGCCTTGGCCTGCTGATTTTAGGGTAACTCTGGTCCAGCGGTCTGTTTTGGAGATCTCATCGTGAAGAACATAACAATTCAGTAAGAATAAGCTTTAGAACACCCAATTCGGAGTCAAACTCAATGAGTTATGATCAACTAAAGTTTCCGCAGATCTTAGGTTCTGTCGCGGCTGGCTGTCTGAATTCGGTGGTCTCCGGGGTCCTAACCTAAATTTTTATTAATCCATTGGCAAGAGCACAAAAAATAAGTCAACATGGGTGGTTAAATCGTTCAATTTGGATTCCAACTCAAAGAGTTATGACGAAGGGAATCTTTGCTCGAAGTTTTGGTCTGCTGGCTGTGG
Organism: Bryoerythrophyllum caledonicum; assembly: GCA_963971425.1. NCBI lineage: Eukaryota > Viridiplantae > Streptophyta > Bryopsida > Pottiales > Pottiaceae > Bryoerythrophyllum > Bryoerythrophyllum caledonicum. The sequence goes on from CAXARX010000969.1 coordinate 52,396, forward strand.
CTGTTGTGGAGGTACATGTATGGTAGGGTGTTGAAAAGGATTCCTTGTGTGAAGGTGCATGATGTGCACGTGATGTATGGTGCATGGTCTTGAAGAAACGTATGAGTTGATTGTCGTACTGTTGGTCGTTGGCTCTGAGTCCAAGATTAAGTCGAAGGGTCAATTGAATGCTGCCATTGCGTTAAGCACGAAAAATAATAAGAGTTCAAAAAAACAACCGTGGAAACGAAGTCGTAACCACGAAGATAAGGAAGAGATAAATTCTCGATCTAAAAAGGGAGCCTGTCCGCTGTCCGCTGCTGTCAGGTCGCACCTAGGTTTGGAATTGGTTGCTGAGGGTCTAATCAAGTTCATAAGATGGAGCTGAACCCCCCTAAGCTTTAAAATGTTAAAAACAGAGCCCCAAGGCGAAACTTATGACTGGTTGAAGATTGGGTCCACTTAAAGGTTGATTTCAATCATCAGAGCACTAATCAGCAATGAACCTTTTTTAAGTGACCACAATCTAGGTCATTCTGCTTGTAAGGATGGTTGAATGATGTTTGCACAAGCGGCTGTATCCAGCATTAGGGTCTTGTGTTCAAGATAAGCCACCCGTTAGGAGGCGGTTTATTTGGCTCACAGATTGGCTCCTAAAATTCAAACCCATGGTGACCAGCAAACGTGCCTCACCGGTGGGAACGACAAAAACACAACCGTATGGGCAATTAATCTCACTTCGCCGCAACAGAGTTTACAAAAACAGAATTGAAATACAACCAGCCTCCAAAGCTGGCTTGGAATCACAATAAAAGAAATCGGACCACAAGCCACAACACACTTGTCTCCATCTTCTCTTCTCTTCAAGCCTCAAGTCTTCAATTCTTCCATCCTTCAACTCCAAAGTCTTCAAGATGTGAAAAGAACCTCCAATAAGTGCTCCAATCTAAGCTGTGAGTTTTAAATGAACGCCACAGGCGGCAGGAAGCTTCAAATTCATATTTTAATGTCTCTATGGAAAGCTAATATAATATAATAACACTCCTGAAAATTTCAAATCATTCCAAAATATTTTCCAAACGTTATGGACAATCAAAGTTTTGCCTACCCCTATTCATTCAGATCTCTATAACTTCTTGCTCACAACTCCAAATCTCAATTGTAATATCATTCTAGAAAGCTAAGACAAAGATGCACAGTCCCTCAAAATCTCAAATTAAATTGAGAACTACAGAAAAAGTTGTGACTCCTCGAAACCTCTGCCCCTCAATGGATGGCCTCGGGTTTTCACAGAATTAAAACCTTAATAACTTTTTCTCTACAACTCCAAATTCAAATTTTAAAACGATTACGGAAAGCTCTTGAAACAAGGAACAAGATCACTAATTTTCAATTCCATGAAATCCAAGCTTAACGAGTTACACCCAGTCAAGGTTCTGCTCCAAACCCTGAAGACTTCCACCGCACACACACTCCATACACAAAACTCTAAGGAATCTTTTTCCTAACTTTTTCCACCTCAAGTGGACGTGGGCACTCCAGCCTATGTCACCCTACCCAAAGTACCCCACAAGGTACTTCATTACTTTCTTATCCTTTCCACTTTCAACCACATAAAATCCCCTAGTCTTTTATTTATTGGAAGACTAAAAAACTTTAGACCTTCCAACTAATAAGATAAGTAAAATAAAAAATAACTAAACAAAAAAAACTTATCGTAAGATAGCTGATAGTAAGGACGTGTAAAGGTGTTGATTCGCACAACCTGATCGCCAAGTCGTGGACTTGGTTGGCTGGAAATGTCGTGGTTAGTGGCCGCCGCCAGTCCGGGTTCGAACCCGATCGAGCCCGTCGAGTGGTTGGGAGGCCCACGGCTTGGCTCGCTAGTGAGGCAGAAAAAATACCAGTCAACCCGCTACCTACCCCCCCTAAGCAGTGACAAGAGCAGTGCACCACCTACATGTTAACACTTGCCCAAATCCTCAAACCATGGTTCTCACCACGACCAAACCTTTTTACCTCATCTAACCGCTAGCTGTAATCAAAACATATCGACACTGGTATTAATATATACATGATGGAAGAATTTCCATCAGGACATCGTGTAGGGATCACGCGAAGAAAGTGTGCTTCTGTGACAATTATTTCCGAATTCTCTCAGCTCGGTCGGAAAGAGAAATTTACGGGGGCGTTGGCGAAGAGGACGCGGAGGTAGTCACGGAGGGCACCATATGAGCGTGAATGTTGGAATCAATGGCTGGGGAGGTTGCAGCGTGCTGGCTGTTGTGAGGGTTTCATTTTCTGTACTCTAAGAGTGATTATGCTTGTGACTGATGAACGTTTTTGTGCCACCAGGAAAGTGATGTAGCCGTTTTGGATAGGATCAGTTGTGGATGTGTGAAGCGGTGACAGAGGGTTCTTACATCAAAATGATTGACATGGTCAGTGGGCAGGACAGCCATATGCAAACAAGCTTATGTTCTCCACTTATTGGTTGGGCTTGTGTAATGGCCAAGGGGGTTAGGTAGTGAAGGGATGATTGTCCTGTGATTTTGTTCCGGGGCCATCGTTTTGCAGCTTGTTTTGTTTTGGTGCAGGTTTATGAACCGAACCCGTTGATCGTGGACTGAAGTTGGAACCGCAGGAAAGTTGAATTCTGCAGAACGCCGTTGGTTGGAGCAAGATGGTGGATACTCCGCCCTCGCCTCCACCACGGGAGGATAATATGATGTGGAGGAACCTAGCACTCGGGTATGTTTTGAAGTATTTTCCAAGCGTCTCACCGGACAGCGTGGCTGATTGGTATTCGCGTCACAGCTATGATACTCTGGAGCGGTTTTTGAAAAACTGCTACGAAGCGAAGTCTGAAGCAGAGGTGCTGGCCTGCAAGTCTATGTTGGATCCCCAACCTTCTTTGCGTGGATCCCATGCCCCCCAGCCTCCACCGCGGGAGGATAATATGAAGTGGCAGCACCTAGCACTCGGGTATGTTTTGAAGTATTTTCCAAGCGTCTCACCGGAGGATATGGCCGATTGGTCGCGTCACAGCTATGATACTCTGGAGCGGTTTTTGAAAAATTGCTACGAAGCAAAGTCTGAAGCAGAGGTCCTGGCCTGCAAGTCTATGTTGGATCCCCAACCTTCTTTGCGTGGATCCGATGCCCCCCAGCGTTTCTTTCAAGAAAGAAAAGATTTCTTGAAGGCTTTCTCTGATAAGTATAAAGATGAGCGGTCCTGCTTAAGACGTTCACCGAGTTTGTTGACAAGTGTGTAGTTGGATGGGATCGCACGATTTACCTTGCCCCCTATTCGTCTCTTGTGCAAAGCTCAGGTACCGGGAAAAGCCGACTATTGAAAGAATTCGCCAATGGTGGGTATGTGATATACTGCTGTGTTAGACCTAAAATTAGTTCCGGCATTCTTGCGCGTTCCTGGATAGCAGACAAGCTTCTACCGGCTCCTGGTTCAAACAAAGAGCAAGACAAACGGAATTGTAGCTTTCTCTATGCTTCCTTCATTTGTGCCTACATCTCTTATTATAAAAGAATTCAGGATGACAAACACGTCGAATGGATGAACGATCCTTTTGGATGAAAAACTAAAAGTTGGGGTTTTGGATAAAAGAACGGGGCTGTGACGAGGACGGGGACGGGGACGAGGGACGGGGACGGGGGACGGGGACGGGGACGGAGGACGGGGACAGGGACGGGGACGGGGACGGGGACGGGGACGGGGACGGGGACGGGGACGGGGACGGGGACGGGGACGGGGGCGGGGACGGGGACGGGGACGGGGGACGAGGGACGTGGGACGGGGACGGGGGACGAGGGACGTGGGACGGGGACGGGGGACGAGGGACGTGGAACGGGGACGGGGGACGGGGACGGGGGACGGGGACGGGGGACGAGGGACGGAGGACGGTATTCAAAAGCAGGAGGCACAGGGCTGCTTCCACCATTCTACACAGTGAACACCTTCAATATCCTCGCTCCTGAGGGGAGAATTTGGAATGACATAGGTGATTCTACTTCGAACTTGACATCTGTATTGACCTCACATTTCATGAAAGGGCGGCCTTTGTTTGGAAGTTACATTCGATCTCGCTCGGACTTCGAAGTGAATGATGTGGTGAGTTTGGTTGTGTCGAAGTTGCTTGGGGGCGTCCCACCATCTTCTTTTATGAATACAAAGGTGGACCATAACATAGCGGTTGCATTGCTATCTGTTCGTGCCGCTGTTTTTGTTAAACCCCAGTCGGAGTTGGCATCGTCCCACTTTACTGCAGTCACCTACCGTGTCAAACGGCCTCATTTGATAGAATTCTTCGAAAGTAGTGCTGCCGTTATGTGCAAGCGAAGTGAACAGAGCATTGACTTGATAATTCCAGTGTGGTTAGGTCCAGGTGTTATGTCTTACATTTTGGTACAAGTCCGGAACTACAGTGATGCAGATCCAAAATATAAGTGGGCCAGCGTGGATGTTACACCCGAAAGTGCTGGTTTAGAAGAGGGGCAGGTGGACTATCCATACCTTGCCCTCTATTTGTCTCTAGGCTACAAAGAACCGAATGTCTACAATCTCAAATATGAGAAGCACCAGGATGCTGATTCCAGTGCAATTCCACTTGCAAAGAGATATCCTGAGGAGCCAACTCATGAGCCAATCCAGGAGCCCACTCAGGAGCCAAAGGGGGGGAAGAAACGAGCAAGGAGCTTAGAGGAGAGCTCCGAGGACCCTTTTCAAATGATTATTGGTCTTTTCTCACTCAAGCCAGCGATTTATCGTTGTCTTCGTGATGAAAGAGGCAAAGTTTATGGACGTGGAGATCATTCGACGAGTTCCAAGCATTTGTCAAGATTATCTCGAGCTTGGACTGATGTACTCGACTATGTTCAGAGCAACAGGATTGATGGGTTGGGTGAATACAAGACAGTGAGAGATGCGAAATGTTCCTTTGTGAAGGAGACTTGTGTTCTCACCTATAAACTGAATGACTAGCAGGTAAAAGCACATGTCAAGATTATGTCGAGCTTGGGTTTACTATCTTCATCAACCTCGTGCTAATATCTGCGGATACAACAAGGATAGGTTTTCAATTGTCTCAAAGTGCGCCACAAACAGTGCTCAGATGCTGTCAGTGCTCGCCGTTGACGATGCAAATGCCTCCACAACGTCGTGTGTTTTCACATCTGCGTGGAAACGAAGCAGATCACGTTGTGTGTGATCTCTTCTGGGAGAATGTGGAGGTAGGTTCTACAATCTGTTAAGTTATTTTACCGACAATGCGGCTTTGTGTGTTTGGAGATGGCAGCTGAGAGGAAGAAGCTCTGTTTGGGGTACTGGGATCGAGGTTTAGAGGGCTTTCGTGCTCGTGATGCGTAGGGTAACTTCTCAGCGATGGGGAATTCCATGAGCTGCAGGAGGGCGATAAGCCTGCGCGACGTGGCGTACTCGCTCTCACAGCGCGAGTGCCTCAGTCCATCTTCCAAGCGAGGCAACAAGCGCAGCATCAAAGGCGAGAAGAAGGAGCGCCTCGTCTTCCATTTCACGGACGTCAGCGAGCTCGACGAAATCCTCGAAGAAATCGAACTGGTAACCATCTCAGCCTCAACGCTCAGGTTCCCGAAGTATTCTCACTGTTTCCTCACCTCGGCGTCTGCATCTGCAGGCTCTGAGCGACGTCTTGGAGAATACACCAGTCGAGAGGAAGACCTCGCAGGCACTCGAAACGAATCTGAACGATGTGGGGACGATGTTCAGCTCGATGAGCTCCAAGTGCCAGGATGCCAAGTCTCAAGTAGGGTTTGGAGTCTGTTCTCGTTGATTGAGTGTTTCCTGTTTTTTGCGTGCGAATTTGAGTAGGGTTTGGGTTTGTTAGTCTTCACCTCGTTTTTGTACCTGTTTTGTTGTGCGCCAGATGGACAGTGCGAAGCTGATTGCGTCCGCGTCCATGCAAGTGTTGTGCGACGTCCTCGACAGCGCGATGGGTGCTTCTGATGCAAATCTACCCTCTATTTTTCGTGTATGTGTGCACAGATATGGATCTGCTGATACCACCATGAGCGATTTGGACCAGCTCTGCCTGGAGATTCGGGATGTGTACCCTGATCTCAACCTGGCTGTTACCGTAAGTATTCATAAGAATCAGAAGATTTTGATGCGCCAGATGAGCCATCCGTTGTCTCCCTTTACCCCTGCTTATCCTAGCAACAAAGGTATGAAGTAAGTCAGTCACCACCAAGCTTTTGTGACTTGGATCCTTAACTTTGTTGGTTAGTCGATTCCTCGTGGTTTGGTTTTGTGAGTTTCCCACTAAGGTCGTCTTGCAGTGGGGCTGGATGTCAGGGTGGAAGAGGTGATATCGATGCTGAACCTGGACTCGTCGGAGGTGCGAGCAGTAGTGCTGCACGGGCTCCCGGGAATCGGCAAATCCACGCTCGGAGACGCGGTTTACGCCCGCCTCAACTTCCCAGGCCGCACGCACTGCAGGATCGAGGCGGGGGAGAATCCGTCCGCGGAGAAGATCTGCTCTCTGCAAGCGAGCATTCTGGAGCGTCTCTCAGGGGACAAGGTGAAGCTGGGGTACCCTCTGGAAGGGCGGCAGAAGCTGGGCAAGTACCTGGAGGAGTGCCGGGAGTCGCTCTTTCTCTACATCGACAACGTGGTGAACCCGAGTGACCTCCAGGAGTTGCTCCCGGAGCAGCTGATCCTGCCTCTGAAGAGCCGCGTTCTTGTCACCTCTCGTGTTGCCAATCTCTGCAGCGAGATGGTCGACAGGGGGGTTGTGAGTTCATTGTATGAAGTGGAGGAGCTGGACTTCGCCCAAGCCAAGCAGATGTTTTGTCTGTTGGTGTTTGAGGAGGAGCAGCCTCCGAAGACGAAGAATCTGCATGTTTCCCAGGTGCTCAAGGCATGCGGCGGGATGCCTTTGGCGCTGGAGCTCGTGGGGAAGTACTCGAGGCGGCAGAAGTCGAGGGACTCGGCCTGGACGCACAGTTTGAAGTCGCTGCAGCGCTCGGATTCGTTGACAGGGACCAAGGATATGCGGAGCTACTTGGGGAAGCTGGAGTCCATGTATGAGCAGCTCTCGGAGCCGCTGCAGCGGGCGTTTCTGGACGTGATTACTTATTATCTGGACCTGCCTTGGGAGATGGTGAACCATGTGATTGGGGAGGATCAGCTGCTGGCGCTCCAGGAGCTCGCTTTTGTGAAGCGAAGCCCCCTGGATGTGGATGGGATTGACCGCGTGCATGTGCACGATCTGTTGGTCTCTTTGGGTCGGAAGCTTGAACCCAGGCTTCGGATCTCGTCTTCGAAGGAGGACCAGTTGCCGGCGTTGCTCAAGAGTGATGATAAGGTGTGTAACTAGTTTTCAGTTGTTGAATAAGATACCTCCTCTTTTCAGTTGTTCCATTGAAGATTAACAGAGGTGCGTATGCTTGTGGTTCAGGAGAAGAAACCAATCGAGGGCCTGTGCTTGCGGAACTGCAAGGAAGAGCTATCAGCTGAGTCTCTCGACAGCTTATCTGCATCCTTGCGAATCCTGATTCTCCAGCAGAACGTCTCAGGGCAATGCAGAAAAGTCCCTGCTCATCTACAGCTTTTCATCACACAGGGGTCAATGCCATTTACACACATCGAAAAACTTACTGAACTCGCCGTTCTCAAGCTCTGTGAAGTCGACATGGATTTTGATCTCGTGCAAGTAAGTTACACTGCCAGCAAAACTGATAAGCATATATCTAACCCTGCTCAGATTGATGATTTCTCCCAGATCTCAGCATCTGCAAGTTTGGAGTCCTGTATTGATAGCAAAGTGGTGTTGTTTCCTGATCGGCTCAAGTCCCTGATCATCAATGACTCCCAAACGCTCAAAGAGCTCCCAGAATGATTCACAGACCTGCACATCCTCTCCACTCTCGACCTGAGCTTCTGCAAAAACCTCGAGACGCTTCCTGAAGATTTCGGACGCCTCACTTCTCTGCAATCTCTGGAGCTTCAAGACAGCAAAGCTCTGGAACATCTCCCTCAAGACCTCACCACTCTGACAACATTACAACGCCTGAACCTCGGCGGATGCGAGAGCCTGAAATCCCTCCCCAACAACTTCCACCACCTCAGCGTGCTGCAGCGGTTGAAGCTCTGGAGCTGCGGTCGCTTGAGCTCTCTCCCCAAACACTTCGGTGGATTGCTCTCGCTCCAAGAGCTCAACATGTCTTTATGTGAGAGCCTGGAGCGCCTCCCCGACGAGTTTGGGGACCTATCCAACCTGCAGTCGCTGGAGCTCCGTTTCTGCAGGGCGCTCAAGGTGTTACCTGAGAGTTTTGTGCACCTGGGTGCGCTTCAGAGACTGGATTTGACCGGGTGTGAGATGCTGCTCACTTTGCCGGAGGGGTTCGGTGGACTGACGGGTCTGTGGGAGCTGCACTTGGACGAATGCGAGAGCTTGCAGAGGCTGCCCGAGGGATTGGGAGGGCTTGTTTCTTTGCACACTTTGTCTCTTGCAGGGTGCTGCAACTTGAGCGCGCTTCCGGACGACTTCGGCGCGCTGCAGTCGCTCCTGATGCTCAAGCTGACCGACTGCGCCAGCCTGGTGGCGCTCCCTCACAGCTTCCGGCAGCTCGCGGCGCTCAAGTCGCTGGATGTGGCCGGCGCGAGTGACGAGGTGATCACGTCGGTGGGCGAGCTGGTGAGCTCCAGCTGCAACATCAACATTGTGCCCGACGTGAGTGACATGATTTTGCCCGAGGTCAGTGACATGATTTGGCAGATGTACTTGCAGGAGCCTGTTGGGCCTCGGTGGCTCATGTTTGAGGGCAATGATGTTGATGATTTCTGACGTTCCTTAACTCTGTACAAGAGGTGCTTGGAGCATATCGATGTTGATGATTTCTAAGGTTTCTTTACGCTGTACAAGAGGTGCTTGGAGCATATTGATGTTGATGATTTACAAGGTTTCTTAACACTGTGCAAGAGGTGCTTGGAGCATAATGATGTTGATGATTTCTAAGGTTTCTTACACTGTACAAGAGGTGCTTGGAGCATATTGATGTTGATGATTGATAAGGTTTCTTTACAGTGTAGAAGAGTTACTTGTAGAATATCATCGAGCTGGATATCGAATTATTACCTTTCGGATTCTTTTCTGCTTGGTGCTCAAAAGTGATTGCTAAGAATGTAGAGAAGAACTTGTTCCACATCCAACAACATCCTAGGTACAACCGAAAATGTCGTTGGCATAACCTACATCAACCTATCTCAAACAATGTTATATATTTCATCCACGCTCTCAAAGACTAATATCACATTTGAGAGCGTTGATGAAATAGAAAAGATGGAAATCGATGAAAGTAGAAAAATGGAAGGAAAATTGGAAAGTGGATGAGAATTGTATAGAATCAATATGGAGTATGTATAAAATCCAATATTTATGTTTATTTCAGTTTTGTCATGATTTTGTGTCATCACAAGTGAAAAACTTTTATCAATGACAAGCAACTATATAAGTTGCCACAACTACTTATTAAATGTGAGATTTTCAATATTAAACATGAGATTTTCAAAAGAATCCTTTCATTTCAAACACTATTATAACCCTTCAAAATCCGCTCACCAACAAGCATGCTCCGCACCAAGCCAATTTAGCACCTATGAACCCATAAAGGAAGCGCAATAATTTTACACCAAATACACTTCAAGACGGTCAGTTGTAATGCAATAAATTAGGAAGGAATTGAAAAGCTTTATATTCAGTGTTGACCATAGGATCTTAGCCCATTAAGGCCGAGCAACCCGAAACAGGTCGCTACAACTACAAATAGCTAGCTAGGGTGATATGTAAAAATGTTGTGTTAGAAAATCATTCGATTATCAAAAAATAATGAGGATTTGTGCACTTCCAATGAATGTGATGACAACGTGCATCAGAGTCTAATAAGCAAACTATAGTGATTTCCGTGGAGTGGGGTTGTGCTGAAATGTACCCAAAATATAGATGGTGTTCTTCAGGATCTAACACACTCATAGATTCTTCCTAGGTCCTCATGAGCTCGTAGACCTCAATCCTTTAAGGCAGATGAGCTATTTTAGCCTACAAGAATCTACAAGTGTTCGAGAACATGCACAATGCCCATTCATGGAAATCATTGTTGCTCGCCAACGCTTGCACCAATTTTCGTGGTAATTGTCTCGACAGATGCCAATCTTCCTCCACCTCTTTCTCATAGTTCAAGTCTTTCATGGAGGTGGCCTGAGATTATCGTGCCAAAACGACCCAAAATGGGTTGCTCATCCTTAAAGGGTTAAAGGGTTAAGTAACATACACACAAAATTTCATGAACTTTGACTTGATTAGTGTTTCAACTAGAGGGATCTCTCAAAGTCCGAGATGATAATGAACGGATGGTGACATGGTTCCCCTTCTTGCCTCTCGCCGTGACGATTTCGGGAAACTTGAGGGGCACAGGAAGCGTGACGCGCCACTTGCCCTGCCCGGAGTCCGCGTCGCCGAGCTCCCGCCGCTCGCTCGCGGACCGCGTCTCGAACTTGCACCCGAGCTCCCGGTAATGCGGCCGCAGCTGGTTCAGCGTCTGCTTCAGCTCCAGCGCCATGTCGAACGGGTCCGTCTGGAAGTCGTCCACCGCCAGGCCCAGCACCAGGCAGTAGCTGATGAGCAGGTCCTTGTGCTGCTTCGTCTGGCGTCGGCCGCTGGAATCCTCGCCCGTGAAGCGGTTCAGGAGGGCGGACGCGACGAGCCCCGGGATGCCTGTGTCTTGCGAGAATCGGCCCGGGTCATCGCCTGCTCTTCGGAGGGCGGAGAAAGGCACTGCGTAGAAGGTGAAGAGGTGCCGCAGGTAGACCAGCATTCTGGCTCGCTTCTCATTGCCGTCCTTGTCTCCCTGCGAAACCGATGAGAATATGGGAGTGCATTATGGACTTGAGCACTTGATCTTCCCATCACGTTCATGGTAGTATTCCAGCTCTGGGGAATGCATGATCCTGGACAGTGATATGGTGAGCATGGTCTTGGTTGTTAAGACATGGGGGGATTTGCTCACCTCAACACGTCTCCTTCGCAGTCGACTGAGCACGAAGTTGGGATACTTCTGTTGTCGCAGCGCTTCTTCGTCTTTCACCTTCTTCGCGGCCGCCTTCAACTCGCGCACGTCCAGATTCTCCCACTCCTCCGCCGGGATGAGCCGGTCCAGAGGGTACGCCCCCTCGGGGGTGTTGGCAGACACATCATGCGGGGGCCGTTGCGCACCACGGACAGATTCGCCTGCTCCAGAGCTTGCTCGTTGGTGAGCAGCGCCTCGTTCTCTCCCGCTTCCTGGAACAGGAACTCCATGCCCCCCGTGTCGCCCAGAGCCTCCTCCTTCACTATCCCTCTCTCCGTCCGTTGCGCCTGCAATAAGACGCACAAACGGTCCTCAGCAGATCGCCAGGAGCATAGAAACACTCCTCAACAGCTCTCGAGATGAACCACGAACGTGCAAACTTATGCCAGAATACACTAACATGCAGTTTCAAAATAGAAGCCAAAAAACTCATGCACACCTCGGATGAAAGACTTGACAAGTGAATCCGTTCAATACACAACGATAAGATAGCAAGTGAAACTTACTCGCATCTTGCTCTTCTGGCTGCCGAATGTTTCCACCAGCATTCTCCTCTTGGCCAGCTCCTGCTCTCTGCTGTCTTCCACACGCTCCTCCTCATCGGTCCACTCGTAATCCATGCCCCTAACTCGTGGCTCCATTCTGAGAATCTAGACCGAAACGCGGTTACGTCAAACATGGAGGAATAAATCCTCCTTCCACCCATTTCTGTACTTAAAGTTGTCAAGTAATGACCAACAATTTCGCACAAGGTTTGACCTCTATTTTACGTAAAAAGTGCTACCATTTCTCCAACGAGTGGGACAAGCGGCAATTGTACACTCCCAAGGATGCCTGATAACCTAAAGGACCGGCGTGAAAGAAACCTAATCCCAATTTCGCTCTGTTTTGAACACAAACTTGGCCTCAGTTTCATGCGGAGAGAGCAGCCATATCTCCGGCGAGAGGGACAAGCTGCAAAATGCCATTCTCTCTCTCTCACACTGTCAGTGTAGACTGATAAGCTACAGCGACTATCATTCGGCACCAAACCCTGATTCCAATCTTGTGAAAAAATGGATCCTTCTTCGTAGAATTGATTTTTTCTTGTCAAGTACTCTTTTCTGTACATAAAAGTTGGCTGGTATCTATCATATACCGGATGACATTCTACCTGACAATGAAACAGAAACATGAACTGGCTTGAACAAAACCCTAATTCCAACCTCACTTGCAGATGTAGAGAGAACAAAGTTGTGGAGAGAGCTACCTTTTCTCCGGCGAGAGGGACGAGCTGCAAGGTGCCCTTCTCCCCATCGAAAACCCCGAGCGCGTAGCTGCAGGGCTGCCAGGCGGCCGCCTCGCCGGCGTAGTTCACCCCAACGAAGTCCACCTGCCCGTGCGTGGACGCCACCAGCTGCGCCTGCTTCGCCTTCAGCTTGTTCGCGCCCTGGAACGCCTTCACGCTCGCGAGCGCCTTGGTCGCGTCCCCGTGGTCCGCCTCGCCCAACGGGTCGAACCCCGTTGGGAAAGTAGGCCACGAAAGGGCGCGCGCGGCCGTCCCGCGACGGCACGTAGTCCATCCTCACATCGCGCTCCACTGCCTCCTTCGAAGTCTTCTTCTTCTTCCTCTTGTGCTGATGGTCGGAGGAGATGCTGTCCATGATCGCCGCAGACTGGGAAAACAAGATTCGGGAAACACGACTCACTAGAAAGATGAGGTCCAGGGTTTACGGTTTAAGCAGAGCGATCCCAGAAATCCATAGACTCCAGGAAGCGAAATGCACTCCTGGACAGGATGAACGTGGGTTTATGAATGAAAGCTCTCACGGACGCTTTCGTTCAAATTCTACAGCACTGATAGAAGCAGAGAAGTCCATACTGAAGTCTAGGGTTTAGGGCTTAAGTAGCGCCATCGCACAAAAACGTAGGCTTCCTTGGAAGTAATGTACTCAGGGTCAAGATGAACGTGGCTTTGTGGGCCATT